>JAJAGP010002280.1:0-123647 GCA_025084515.1 Ancistrus triradiatus | reverse complement strand
GTTAAGCAAGTCAGCTCAGCATTCGATTATGTAAGCTCCATAGATGAGCACATTTGTTTTGTGTCTTGGCCTGCTAGATCCATATCTGAGCACGCCACACCTCATAGCTCCATAGATGAACCGTTAGCATCCTGTAGCTCGGTTAGCCTTGTATTTGAGCATGCTAGTTCGACACCTGAGCCGATAGCATCCTGTAGCTCTGAATTTGAGTGTGCTAGCTCCATTGAAGAGCCATTGGCGCTGCATAGTTACGGATTGCCGGACTAGGACTCGCTATGCCCCTCCTCACCACCAGGGGGTGATCCGGACATGACATTTGCGGTGCTCCGCCGGACTGCGTAACACCCGAGGGAGAAGCTTGGGCACTTGATAGGATTGCCTGCAGCTGTCCTGGACTGTATTTAGGCAGGGCCCTAGCTCATCCTCATGGCGGGGGTGTGTGTTGACCAAGAGATCTTTTTGACTGTCGCGGCATCTCGGCGGATGTCCTCCGCCTTTCGTGAATCTTGTCAAGCCCTGTCCGAACGGAACTTATGTTTTGTTAAACAGGAAGCCTGTTTATGTTTATTATGTCGCGGTTGAAACGCGTGTGTGTTTGCCCGGTTGTGTTTGTAACCCACAACCTTTGCATAAACCTGTGTATAGGAATGTAGGCATATTTGTGGAATAAAACACTTTGCTCTTACTCCTTGTATATCAATCACATGATGCTCCGACTGTTTCCCACCGCTTTTATCTTTCTGTAAGAAAAGAATGATTTAAAAAAGTTACCATTCCTGTTCCTTTGTCCATTGATTATAAATTAGTATTAATCCATTTAGTAATCAGCAGTTCAATCTTTATCTTTTTGTCATCTAAGGACATTTACATTAAATCGTTTACATTAAATCAGATGCCCTTATCTACAGCTGATACAGCCTTACAATCCAAGCAATTTATGGGCTTACAGGTCTTTCTCAAGGACTCAATGGTGACATGTGGGATTTTAACATTCCATCTTCTATTCCACAATCCAGTACCTTAACCACTACAAGTTTTATATATTTGTGATCAATAACTAACAAGCTAATAAAGGTCTGAGGTTTTAAAAACATTAGCAGATCATCTTTAATCTCTGAGTCAGAGATTGTGTTTATGAACTTCTCATTAAGAAACTCAACAAAGCATGTCAGTTGACCACAACCTTTGGATAAATCTGTGTTTGGGAATGTAGGAATATTTGTGTAATAAAACACTTTGCTCTTACTCCTTGTATCTCGATCACATGACGCCCTGGCTGTTTCCCACGTTTCTCATCATTTGCTTTCTGTAAGACAAGAATGAGAAAAAAAAATTACGATTCCTGTTCCTTGATAATTGATTATAAATTAGTATTAATCCATTTAGTAATCAGCAGTTCAGTCTCTGTCTTTTTGAGATATGGTATTTTAACCCTCCATCTTCTATTCCACAATCCAGTACCTTAACCACTAAAGGTTTTACTATTTGTGACGAACCATTAACAAGTTAATACAGTTCTGAGATCTTAAAAACATTAGCAGATCATCTTTAAAGAGAAACCATTAATTATTCCAATGTATTTAAAGTAACATTTAAGTTTGAGTCAAAGTCTGAAATTGTGTTTCTGAACTTTTCATTTAGAAACTCAGCAAAACATGTCAGTTGACCCCAACCTTTGCATAAATCTGTGTTTAGGAATGTAGGAATATTTGTGTAATAAAACACTTTGCTCTTACTCCTTGTATCTCGATCACATGATGCTGTGGCTGTTTCCCACGTTTCTCATCATTTGCTTTCTGTAAGAAAAAAAAAAGAAAAAAAAAAAAATACTATTCCTGTTCCTTGATAATTGATTATAAATTAGTATTAATCCATTTAGTAATCAACAGTTCAGTCTCTGTCTTTTTGTCATCTAATGACATTTACATTAAATAGTTTACATGAAATCAGATGCCTTTATCTACACCTGATACAGCCTTACAATCCAAGCAATCCTGGGTTCACGGGTCTTTCTCAAGGACTCAATGGTGACATGTGGGATTTCAACCCTCCATCTTCTATTCCACAATCCAGTACCTTAACCGCTAAGCCACCACAGGTTTAATGACATACAGTAGTTCTACGTTCTGTGGCAATAACAATAACAATTTAATAAAGTGGACAAAACATGTGACCACAACCTTTGCATAAGGCTGTGTTTGGAAATGTAGGCTTATTTTCTTACATGAAATCTGGATTACTTCTACTATAAACCACTACTATTATTATTAGATATATTATACTATATTATTAGATATTTAATATTATAGTCAGAGGTGTTCGGGTCTGATTCACTGGACTGAGTGATGCAGGCTCCTTAAGAGGAATTTGGGATCCCAGTGTGTAATTTGCTCTTACTCCATTTATCTTGATCTTTTGATGCGTACTTTTAGCCCCACTTTTATCACTGCTGCGATCATTCTGTAAGAAAAGAACGATTTTTAAAAATCACCATTCCTGTTGGTTGATCATTGGTTATAAAGTAGTGTTAATCCATTTGGTAGTATGACTTGAGCATGAGATTTTAATAACCCTCAACTTAACTCATACAGTTCATTGTCACATTTCATCTAAAATTTGGATACTACAGAGCCCTCCAGTGAAATCCATTTTAAATCAAATTAAGGTATTGGCACAACGTATTAAGGTGTAGAAACAAGATCCTAATCCGTACAAATTTATTAGCAAGGCGTGGGAACGAGATGATCTTATTATTATGGATTACAGTGGTATCTCGGCACTCTAACCCCTCCGTGCTTAAACTTTCGGTCCTCGACCAATATTTTAGAGAGAATTCTGGTTCAGCACTCAACCACCTTCTCAGCAAGGGGACAGCGTTGCTTTGCGTATCCATTTCAAGCAATAAAGACCTGTTCTGGTGCTGTGTTCATGATTTTCACGTACAGTAAATGTACATACGTACATATAGCCCTTCCAAACAATGACTCAATGACTCCCTCCACCTCTCACCATTCGTCACCACTCAAGCCATCCTTTCTCCTTAAAAAAGGCATGGTGATGATTTGTTTTAAATTTATAGTACTCTAATGATTAAAATTTATTTTTGAATGAAACATATTTGAAACAAACCCATACTACAAAATATTACATATACGATACTATAAAATAGTATGAATAATACTGAAATAATAATGAAAAGTAGTTTGCTATTGGTGGATGCCGGAACCAATTACACACACTGACATTATTTCTTATGGGGAAAAAAATGCTCAGCATTCGAACTGATCAGAAAAGATTGTGGTCAAGTGCCAAGGTAAGACTGTATCTTGTTCAATTACCTTAATAAATCATGGCCATGCATTAATGTTTTTTAAGAGGGGATGTCTATTATATCAAGTAGGAACATCACCAGCAGGGCTCCATAAAAGAACCTGTTAACATGACATGTTTTCCTGATTTAGAAACATCAGTAAAGTTCTAAATAAAATGTCTTTAAAGCATTAGTCAATCATCTGAAAAGAGATGCAAACTGTACATTTTCCCAATGTGTTTTAAACTTGTCTTTTCATTTGGAAAATCTACAAATCAAATGCCTTGACTATAACCTTTACATAAGTCTGTATCTAGGAATGTAGGCATGTTCTGCCCATCTGGAATATTGTTGGTCCAAATCTCTGTTAGTAATTTAATTAGAACTAAATCCTGATTAGTAGTAGATTAGTCAGAGCTGATCTTTTCAGGTTTCATTCATGGGCATAGTGATGCTCGTGCTCTTACTCCATGCAGTGGAGTGGCTTGCGGTGCCGATCGAGCCACACGTTTCACGTCTCCAAGAACTTTCTAAGAAAATACATATATTTCATCTGTGAGTGAAAGCCTTGGTCTTTACACAATGTTTAAAGTTTAATTAATGTGATGCTTCAATGTGTAAACTCATCTACATTATAAGATGTAGTATTATTGACTGCGAATATCTGAATACTCGTATATGTAACATCCAATAAATGACATAAAACACTTACATTTTAGGACCTGACACAGAATATGAGTTTAACATTACCCCTTGAGCGATATTCATTTGCTTTACAGATGTCTTCTCCAGTTTAAATCCAGAAAGAACCCTGGCATCAAGGATCAGCATGTTGGTTCTGGCTCGTTTACCTTTATATCTGAAAATTTCAAACAACTAGGAATGAAGTTTTAAGTCATTTATGTTCTTCGTTATAATTTTAGGAGACAAATAAAATACAGGTATTTTAGGTTTTTGCTGTCATGTATGAGTGATAAACTTTAAATCAGTCATTTCAAGCAGTCAAGTCGCATAGCCAGAGTTAAACTTCCATGTAAACTCATTTCAAATAATCTGATGTTGCATGAAAGCTCACCTAACAGTCACGATCACTTCTACAGTTGGAATTGGAAGTTTGCATTTTCCTGATGTTTTGACTGTGATGCTGAATGACGAGTAATCAGCATGAGGAGGAATGCTGTAGCGCACAATGAACTAAAAAACATATTTGTCATACTTAATCCTCTGTTAAATAATATTTAGTCCTGATTAAGTAATAAAGCAAGCATGAACTCACCTGAACATATACAATTCCCGTGCCTACTGCTTTCACTTTGTAGTTTCCAGGAACTTTCTGCAGCTGACTCTCCTGATACAGCAGCCTGTTTTTCTGATTGACATTAAACTCCTTCTTCAGTCCTGCCGGAGATGTTACCGTGACATTAATGCTTCCTGCCGGGCTGTACGTAAGAGCGCTGTATTTGGCCAGAGCTTGCAGAGCTACTACAGTGTCCTGGTTAATGAGAGAAGAGAAAAAATACATAAGTGCCCTTAAGTTTTTAATCCCCATTAATCCTCTTTGCATGATTAAAAAAAATTCCAAAATAAATTCAATCTAAACATTTTTTCCAGCAGCGGTAGACAAAGTACACAAACTGTGTTACAGCAGAGACAGTCAAGGTAAAATATTACTCAAGTTAAAGGAGAAGTCCTCCCTCTAGACCTCCACTTGAGCAAAAGTACGAAAGTACATGTCCTCAAATGTATTTAACTATCAAAAGTAAAGGCATCAGGATTGATTATGACTCTAAAGTCTTATTATTGTTTTATAAAAGACTCTTGCTTAATCGACTGACTTTAGGTGAAATGTTTCTAAAACTCCAGTTTCACTCTTGGTACACCAATATATCAATAATTAGAATTAGTCCAACAGGTCAAAATAGGTTCAAAACAAAGTGGGAGTACTTCAGTAACGATACACAAAAAACTACTTATAGTATAGTGACAAATTCCATTCACAGTGGTACCTCGGTTCTCATCATTAATTTGTTCCAGAAGGCTTGTCAAGAACCGAAAATGGCGAGTACTAAACAAATGTCTCCCATAAGGAATAATGTAAATTTCCCTGATTTATGATGGAGATATGTTCCAACAAATCCATCATAAGATAAGTCTTTCAGAACTGATGAGTTTAACAAGTGTTTGGAGAGGCGTCTATGATAAGTAATGATAAGTACGTTAATGTTTAAAACACTTACATTAACGTACAATCTGCCAAAATCATGAACACAAAGCTTATTTTATAATAAAGTGTTGACAAATCTCATGTCATTTAGTGAGTAATAGATTGAAAGTGAAAAGTAAAAGGAAAACACTTACTCTATTGCTGAACTCACAGTGCTAGCATAGCTGCTAAGCTAATTGCAGCCTGTGTTTCCTTTCAGTTTCCTTTCCTGAATCACTGAATCCCTGTTTATTGAATCATGAATCGAGTATTAATAAGGATGCTAACCAAGATATTGATTAGGGAAGCTGCAAAGAGGTCAGTGGCAGTGAGTGGAGACTGGAGCATGAGGCAATGTCTGTGTTTGTGAGTTTTGTCCCTGTGTGTTGTGTATGATCTATTTAACACAACACACTGACCAACCAGCTATAGTAATGAAATCCGCAAAGGCAAACATAATGCTGCAAAGCTAGTAAACAAAGCTGATGATCCTCAGAAGACCTTCACATTCCCAGTTCCTACCTGTGTTGAAGCAAAGCCTCCAAATGAATTCTGTTGCTGAACTAGCCATTTCACGATGCTAGAAAAGTAGCTCATGTCAAATCCAGGCAGTGGCGGTCCAGATAGCAGAGCCAAAAGTACATAAGAGGTCATCTCCACCTCTAGAGAGTCCACCTTCCCAATATTTTCCCTGCTCCAGTGTCGCCCATCCGCTGAGAGGGACATATTACAGAAATATTTAAGATTGTAAATTCAGGATCCCCATCTAAATGGTAATTTTATCATAAAAAGGTTTCACCAATATAATGCATAAACAAAATGCTCTGTACAAAGAAAAAAAATCATCAATTAGCATTAAATCACTAAAAAAAACAATACTCATTTCCAATCTACATACTTGCAAAAGTATGGGAACCTCTAGGATTAACAGTTAATTTGAAGGTGAAATTAGAGTCAGGTGTTTTCAATCAAGGGGGGATCTCTCAGTGTCAGATCTTCACAACACATTGGCTAACATTGCCTAATGTTAATGCCCATAGGTCCACCATCAGAAGAGAACTGAACAACAATGGTGCGCTTCCACAGTTTCAAGGAGAAAGCCAGTACTCTTCAAAACAACAGTTCACAGAGTTACAATCATCTCACCTGTGACAATGACCCTTTCGTTCAGTTTTGTGAGCAGTGTTTTCCTTAAGGTCTGCTCTCCAGCCAGGGTGAAGGCATAAGACAGGAGGGCCATGGCGTAGGTAGAGTTCATCTGACTGGAAGCATTTCTCAGACACGTCATACCTTTTTCCACAACAGGATTCTGCACATGAAATCAATTTTAATGTAGTAGGTGACATTAAAAAGCCCTTGAACAGGTAATTAGAAAAAAATGCCACCACTTGGATCATACCATTTGTGAGGCAAGGGGGATGGCTGTATTTTTTTAATTTAAATGTTTAAACCACATACTTTCCATGGATTTAACATATAACAGAAGGACTACTCTTTTACTATTTTAGGGGTGCTTGAGCACACCTTAAAAGGGGCTAGATACACCTAACGGCCAAAACACTTCTTTTGAAAAAGCAGTTTCTTCTTCTAGCTTGGATGGTGGAAAAAAGTAAGAAGAAAATCAACAGAACTTACAGTACTTTCAATTTTTAACTCCAGCAGTGCAGCAACAATGTACGCAGAGAGAGTCACCTCGTCATTCACCCCTCCCTGACAGAAGCATGGATAGATTGCAAAGTTCTGAGTTCATTACCAAAAATCAAACATTTCATCACTTATCAAACACTAGCACAATGTATTTTCATGTCATATTTTATCTCCCACTCCAAGAAACTGTCAGACTCAGGCGTCTCACTCCTGGTGGGAGTGAGGTAATCCAGAGAATACACACTGATACCAGAAACTGTGGAATGCAACAACCTGCTACGCTGGTTCGATGTCTGTCTCTTCCATTATGGGTTACCCAAAGTACAGTTGAATGGTTCTCTGGCACCCGCAGTCCAAAGCAGTTTCTGGTTAAAACCTGGGACAGGACCAGGTTCCAGGACAGAACTCAGTGAGAAACAGAACCCAGTAAGACCAGGACAGAACCCGCAGGATGACAAGCAATCTGGAGACAGCCATCACCCCACCAGAGGCAGTGTAGAGCCAATGCTGGAATCTTATGTGAGGTTTGGCGAGGTTGTTTACTGGTTTGAGCTGACAGAAGGGCAACAGTAACTCAGATAACCACTCATTACAACCGTGGTGAGCAGAAAAGCATCTCAGAAGCTAAATACATTGAACCTTGAGGCAAGTGGGCTACAACAGGGAGGCCCTACCCAGTTTTGATACTGTTCTAAAAAAGTGCTCAGTGAGTCTATATACTGGATATAAAAATACACTGGTTAATTTTGGCTTGGTAATCAGTGTTTTCTGTTTCTCTTTAATACACAGACAGCCAAACAGATAGACATGAAAAATAAACACACACAAGCAAACACACAACTTAAGTCTTGGTGTCAGAGCTCTCCTTTGATGCACACATTAGCAAGATCACTAGAATTGCATACTTTCAATTACTTGATATTGCTCAACTTTGAAATAGACTCTCTTTTATAGATGCTGAGAAACTGGTTCATTGCAGTTATAACCTCAAGGCTGGATTACTGTAATGCTCTACTGACTGGATGATTTAGTAAATCTATAAATAAACTTCAATTAGTGCAGAATGCAGCAGTTCGAGCGCTTACTAGAACTAGAAAAACTGATCATATCAGTCCTGGTCTGTAACTGCTATACCGGTTACCAGTTACATTCTGGTCCTTCCAGGGTTTCTTCCTTATAAAGTTTAGGGAGTTTTTCCTTGCCACTGTCTGCCTAGGCTTGCTCAATTTGGGATAGGCCTTGGATAATAGAAGATAATAGAAATTTGTAAAGGCGCTTTGAGACAATGCTCAATTAGGAAATAATCTGACTGAGTTTAGCATCGTCTTTACTGTACTGTGCACTTTATGTTGTTATCATGCTCTTGTGTAATGTTAAATGTTGCACCACTGCTCCTGGTGGAACACATTTTCGTCCTTACTGTGTATGTGTTATACGGTTCTGGTGACCATAAAAAACTACTTGACTTGATATTCTCAGAAGTTATTATGGAGTCGTCAAACCAGAATAAAAAGTTAATTGCAGAACTGCTTATCCTTTTGAGCACAGTTATCTTCTGACCTTCATGCCCGCATGTATGAGCCGTCCCAATGAAGCAAAACAGCCGTTTTCCCGCTGATGATGACTGAGCCAGGCTCTGGCCTGATCCACATTCAGCTGAGCTATGAAGATATAGCTCTTTGCAGCACCAAATGACTTCATTACAAACGCTGTCAGCCTGAAAACAGAAAGAGAGAGAGCTCCAGGAAGAGAAAAATTAGTAGGCAGTTCTGAGGATGGAAACGGCTTGTCAGCGAGAGAGTTCAATAGAGCATAGCCAGACTCATTCAAGCTGACAGAAAGAGTGCGGAACTCGCATGGCACAACTTGTCTTACCTTGAAGCTAGATATGTTGGATGAGCTACAAGAGCAGAAGACCACATCAGGTTCTACTTCTGTCAGCCAAGAACAGAAAGCTAAGGCTGCACCAAAACTGGATATTTCCAGTCAAAATATATCATGAATCCATGACCTAACCTGCCTCGTGTCAGTAGTCCATGTTGGTGGAGGTGATGTTGGGTGGAAATGATAAGAGGCATATTTTCTTGGCCCAGTAATACCAGTCACACCGCTTGAATGCCACAGCCTATTTGTGTGTGTCTTGTCAATGGCTACTTCTACCATTATAATGCACCATGTAACAAAGTTTCCTGGATCCAGGAGTGGTGGTCCCAGGATCAGGCAATGGTGTTCCCTGCATGGCATATATGTTAATTTTTCTCCTGACTCACCACGTGTTGCCTGATGGATCACTCTTTCCAAATGCGCTGTAAGATCCATCAGTGCGTTTGAAGGTCAGTTCTCTCTGGTAACCTGCAGAGGGGACGAGTTATTAGAGATCACTGAGGGTTTATTTAAAACAGCACAGAAATGCAGTGCTCTTATCTGCGAGTCCTCACCACTAATGAGGAATGTTTCAGCTTTGCTCCGGATCGCAGTTGTGAGCTGAGCGCTGCTCTCCAGGTACTGCAGGATGTAGATGTTGGGGGCGAACCGGAGCATGTTCTGCTCTCCACAGCCGTACGGCATGGCCAGGAGACTCGCCAGGTTTTTCAGAGCTCGTCCCATCAGATCTCCTGCAGGAAATATTTCATGTTTCAGTTTAAAACTGTGAAACGTCCATATTTAGCTTGGTTGATGTGTCAAACAAACATTGAGAAATTAAGAAATAAAAACAAAGACTCACCCAGCACAGAGACCGAAGCTGTGGCAGAACCACTCACGAACACCTTAGGCACCGTTAGTGAGAAATTCCTCTCAATTGGCTTACCTGACAGACAACGGAAAACGTTCTCTCAAGTAAGATAACTTGCTACTGAGGTGATGATCAGAACACCACAGGCCTTCAGTACAAACTAATAACTATCAGAGAGCCCCGTCAACCCTTTATTATTCCTTTATTAACTGTAATAGAGAGTCAGCCAAATGACTTAAGTAATCCGGCTGATGGATGGAGCTTTAATTATTTTCTCCAAGGAGAATCGTTACAATTTTAATAACCCTCCACAAACTGAAGATTTGCCTCTCAAAATTTGGTCAACAGGTTGGCATTTCAATTAAGTTTGACTACACAACAACAAAATCGAGGGCTGCTGGAATAACAAGGGTGGAGTGGGAAATAAATATATTAAAACCAACCACATAATCTACTGGGGCAGAGCTAACCAACCAACCACAAACAAAGAGCAAATAATATGAAAAAGAAGTGCCTAACCTGACAGACGGATGAGTTCATTATAGGTTTTGAACTGTCGGTTTCCGTCAGACTGAAAGTAACAAGGGAGTAAATATATAAATAAGATCATGACAACAACAAAGACCCACTACCCTCACATTCACATCTACACACCGACAGATATTGTTTACATCCATCCAAATGCACAACCTGCTTTCTTACTGAATGATGGAACTATTATTTGTGCTAGTAGTATTCGTTTAGGACTCACCTGCACCAGCAGTGTTTTTGTGACGGTTTCCACATTGCCTTTCTTTGGTACAGTTATAGGTTTATTCCCACACAGTGTTGACGACTGCACTGCCTCCACTGTCACGTTGACGCGTGCCTCTCCTACAACATGCACGCACACACACTTTCATGAAATTTATTACAATTACAAAACTATGAAAAACTGTGAAAATAGTTTCTGTATTTTCAGAGCACAGTACTACCGCAGTCATGCAACCTTTTTATGCCAAAAGTCAAAATTAACACTATAATAGCACATAGTATTACTAGAACGTATACTTTAACTTATTTTCTGAAAATAAAGATAATACTAATACTACTTACACACATTTAATACTAGCCAATAATGACCTGGAATTTAAAACAACAATTAAGAAACTTAGGAAAAATGGACAAGTAAAGCAGAAGCTTTTTCTCAGGTCCCAAACAGGGTTATTCAATTTAACAAAAACGAAAAGAAAAATCAGGAATTCACTTTTTGTTTTACGTATTCACTTTTACAGTTCATCATGCTTTAACTTGTTTAAAATGTTTTTTACATTATGATTATACATACACATGCATTCCTCTCTGATGGATAATATATATCTAATATAAATATATTAGAGCTACAACTGTCAGTTTAAAACTAAAATCACAATTCACAGTTACATAAAACTAACCATATTAATTCTTATAAAAGTCAGAGTTTATAAAAAGACGAACCCACAACTTTTGGTTTGATGGTCCAGGTGAAGGTGAAGCTCTGGTCAGCGCACAAGCAGTAAATATAACTACAACTGTTACAGACTTGCACTGTAAACTGCTGCGAATTCCCCAACATTGATTTCACCTATAACGCACATACACACACACACACACACACACACACACACACACACACACTGATCGCAGTGCATTTTATTTCGGTTAAATGTGAATGCATCTGAATTAAGAAACGTATTGCATTTTTCATTTTGTTCATATTTTGGCTCATCATCATTCTTAGTTGGCTGCTGCAATGAGTAAACTTCAAAACATATACCAGTATCCACCTTTTTCGAGTTTTTATTTTATAGACATAAAATTGATATGTATTTGGTGACATTTCCTATATAACTTGTTCCTTTCTTGATCCAGATCAGGTGTCTGAGGCCCAGCAATGTTTATACAATGATAATGATGATGGTGGTTCAACACCATAACAGTACCTATGTTGGCATGGTGCAAATTAGAGTCAGTGATACATTTCTAGTGTGATCAAATTACATTGATTAGCTCAGATGTTCTAAAAATGATTAATGGAATATAATTGGACAAACTGAATGTACTCACCACTATGCACTGCCGAAGGTAGTTAAAGACAGTGGCCCTGAGTGTGAACACTTCTCCTCTGAGGACAGAGCTTGGCATGGCCAGACTCACAGAGAAAGGCCGGAATGCACTCAGCTCAGATTTCAGGGCCATACCAAACCCAACGGGGGACAAGCAAAACGCCTCAGCTTCCCACATAGTGATGGAGTCTGGGAGCGTCTTAATAACGCTCTTCATTCCAGTCTGGCTGTACAGCAAACACGTAACTGAGCAACTTTAAAAATACATTTAACAACTTTTTAAGTCATTTGATGTACCAACCCGACTGAAATTAGATCCCAAATCCAGGTCTCAGGGGAACATTTGCCCATTGTACTAACTGGTCCATGTCGACTCACTTCATGTGCAAGAAATCTTTTTGCAGATGAAACCATGCTTACACCAGCTGAGGAAGGGAAAATGATCATCTCAGTAACACAGTACTCATATCAAACTGGTATAATTATATAAAATAGTAAGGGATGTCTTTCACAACAGCAAGTTCATTCCATAATATGAAGATATTTAATGACTCACGATGCACGATAGCAAAAGAACTTTGGCAACGACTAGGTTTCTTTATAATGGCATTAGTGAGTATCTTGATTCCAATATCCTAGAAAACAAATTATAAAATACTATTATTTACATGATGAAAAACAAAACTGCAAAAAGTAATGTTGCTAAAATAAATACCTGAAACTAATGATTTGCTCTGAAATGCCAAATAAAAAAAATTAGATACTAAGTATTGTATATTGTATTAAGACAAATTAACATAAAATTAGAGCTAAACTAAACATAGAACACATGATAACAACAAAAAACTTTAAAACTAAATTTCGAAAAATCAATGCCTAATGAAACCAATAATAAACAACAAAACAATATCTAAAATTATTAATGAAATAATTAAAACTAACACATGCAACTAGTATTTTTAAAAGCAAACATGTGCTGCTAGGGTTTTATAGTAAATAAAAGTCAAAATACAAAAAGTGTAAACTAAGATTAAAATGCTGTAATAAAAATAAAAATGAAAATATTAAAACTATAGAAAATAATATACAATGAATATAAATACAAAAAATAAAGTACAAATGCAACCCCAAATCATAAAAAAATATTTAATTGCAGACAGCATGAACCCAAGATATTTAATGTTATTTTTGGTCAACTTCATTGTATTTGTTAATAAACATTAATTCCTGCATTTCAGGCCTGCAACACATTCCAGAAACAAGTTGGCACGGAGGTGATTTTGGGCTAGTAATGAGATAAAAACTAAATAATGATGTGATTTGGTACAAAAGCAGAATCCACGAAAGGCTGAGAGTTTGAAAAGTAAAGATGATCAGAGGATCTCCAGTTTCTCAACAAATGTGTAACAAAATTATTGAAATGTTTAAAAACAATGTTCCTCAAAGAAAGATTGGGAGGGATTTATATTTTCCTTCCTCTACAGAGCATAATATCATTAAATGATTTGAGGAATCTGGAGGAATTTCAGTGCGTAAAGGTACAAGCCTAAACTGAAGAGGGGTGATCTCCTCTCCCTCAGACGGCACTGCATCAAGAACCGTCATTCATCAATAGCTGATGGAACCACATGGGCAAAGGATTTCCTTTATCAAACCTTTATCAAGCTCTACAATACAGAGTTACATTCACAAATGCCACTTAAAAGGTTACTGTGCTAAGAAGAAGCCTTATGTTATAACCATGTCCAGAAGGGGCATCGACTTCTCTGGGCTCGGCGGCATCTGGGATGGACCATCACACAGTGTTCCGGACCAAAGACCAAACATTGTCATTGTATGGTCAGTGCCATTGGCAAAGGTCATTTACACTTTTGCGATGGCAGCTCTAATGCAGAAAATACAGAAATTAATACAGAAAATCATTTTGAGATGTTAGAGCCTTCAAACGACATCTTTTCAAGGGACGACCATGCATTTTTCAATCATGCAAAACCACATGCTGCACACATTACAAAGGCATGGCTATGGAAGAAGAGAGTATGGGTACTGGACTGGCCTGCCTGCAGTCCTGACCTGTCCCAAATAGAGAATGTGTGGAGAATTTAGAATCAAAAAATGCAACAAGACAACCCTGTACTGTTAGATAACCTAAGAAAACTTTGTAGGAAAAACGAGATAAAATAACCCCTGAAACACTAAATCACTTGTTGGCATCTGTGCCAAAATGTCTTTTAAGTGCTGTGAGAAGGAATGATAATGTTACAAAGTGATAAATGTCTTGATGCATTCTCAATAATCCAGGTAAGAAAATCCCAGAAGTTGAATCTGTTCATCTGGACATAGATTTTATTGGAGAAACGTTTCGTCACTCATCTAAGTGACTTCTTCAGTCTCAGCAGTTGGAAAACTTCCCCAATCTTATATACAGCACCTTTGCATAACGACTGGTACCAGCACCATTGCATAACAATGGGACCGGTGATCAGTTTAATATGCAGATTGACATGTCCATTAATGACAGTGGCCACGTGTGCCATTCACGCAGGATTGGGGAAGGGCTGCGATGGCTCCATTGTAAGATGGTGAGAGGTGTACTCTGAGGCCCCCTCCTCGGTTCAGGGATGGGCGTTCCCTTTTTACAAAAATGGCTTCTTTTACTGATCACCGGTCCCATTGTTATGCAATGGTGCTGGTACCAGTCGCTATGCAAAGGTGCTGTATATAAGATTGGGGAAGTTT
Organism: Ancistrus triradiatus; assembly: GCA_025084515.1. NCBI lineage: Eukaryota > Metazoa > Chordata > Actinopteri > Siluriformes > Loricariidae > Ancistrus > Ancistrus triradiatus. Next base: position 108,930 of record JAJAGP010002280.1, on the reverse strand, counting down.
TCCAACTGCTGAGACTGAAGAAGTCACTTAGATGAGTGACGAAACGTTTCTCCGACAAAATCTATGTCCAGATGAACAGATTCAACTTCTGGGAAAGTGATAAATGCTTTACCGTCCCAACGTTTTTGGAATGTATTGCAGTCTTGAAATGCATAAATGGATGTCTATTAACACATGAAATTAAGTGGACCAGACAAAATCCTGAAATAACTTGGGTTCATACTATCTGCAATGAAATAAAAAAGAAACTAAATGTAAGACACACTGTGTTTTTTATTTGCATTTTCTAAACTGTCCTGATTATGGTTGTAAACAAAATAGTAAATCAAAAATGCAAATATAAAAATACTGAAATAAAAATATACTTTAAAAGATAAGCTTACAGCATTTGAAATCACTTGCATATTTTACTTATTTATTTTACTTTTGAATCACCCCAGGTTAAACCAAGAGTGGCTCTTACTTTAAAAATGTTGTAGACGTCTTTTTTTTCATTGTAAGGAATGTAAACCTTCTGTCGTATGTGTGCTATGACTGTGCGCTTGGGCCTGCTCTTGCTCTTGTCCTTGACATTACCAGCCTTGTTCTTCTCCATGCCTCCATGCCATTCAAACATGTTCTTTGGCATGCCTGTCTCCATGTGCTTGTCCTTGCCTTGAAACATGTTCTTTGGCATGCCCATATCCATGTGCTTGTCCTTGCCTTCAAAGATGTTCTTTGGCATGCCTATGTCCATGTGTTTGTCCTTGCCTTGAAATATGTTCTTTGGCATACCTGTGTTCATCTGCTTGTCCTTGCCTTGAAACATGTTCTTTGGCATGCCCATCTGCATGTGATTGTCCTTGCCTTCAAAGATGTTCTTTGGCATGCCTATGTCCTTGTGTTTGTCCTTGCCTTGAAATATGTTCTTTGGCATACCTGTGTTCATCTGCTTGTCCTTGCCTTGAAACATGTTCTTTGGCATGCCCATCTCCATGTGATTGTCCTTGCCTTCAAAGATGTTCTTTGGCATGCCCATATCCATGTGCTTGTCCTCGCCTTCAAAGATGTTCTTTGGCATGCCTATGTTCATGTGTTTGTCCTTGCCTTGAAACATGTTCTTTGGCATGCCCATCTCCATGTGATTGTCCTTGCCTTCAAAGATGTTTCTTTGCATGCCTGTCTCCATGTGATTTGGTCCTTTCCTTCAAAGATGTTCTTTGGCATGCCTATGTCCTTTGTGTTTGTCCTTGCCTTGAAATATGTTCTTTGGCATACCTGTGTTCATCTGCTTGTCCTTGCCTTGAAACATTTTCTTTGGCATGCCCATCTCCATGTGATTGTCCTTGCCCTTCAAAGATGTTCTTTGGCATGCCTGTCTCCATGTGATTGTCCTTGCCTCTTGCCTTCAAAGATGTTCTTTGGGATGCCCATATCCATGTGCTTGTCCTCGCCTTCAAAGATGTTCTTTGGCATGCCTATGTTCATGTGTTTTGTCCTTGCCTTGAAATATTTTCTTTGGCATACCTGTGTTCATCTGCTTGTCCTTGCCTTGAAACATGTTCTTTGGCATGCCCATCTCCATGTGATTGTCCTTGCCTTGAAATATGTTCTTTGGCATACCTGTGTCCATCTGCTTGTCCTTGCCTTGAAATATGTTCTTTGGCATACCTGTGTCCATCTGCTTGTCCTTGCCTTGAAATATGTTCTTTGGCATACCTGTGTCCATCTGCTTGTCCTTGCCTTGAAATATGTTCTTTGGCATACCTGTGTCCATCTGCTTATCCTTGCCTTCAAAAATATTATTTTCCATGTCTGTGTCCATGTGTTTGTCCTTGCCTTCAAACATGTTCTTTGGCATGCCTGTGTCCATCTGCTTGTCCTTGTCTTCAGAAATATTATTTTCCATGTCTGTGTCCATTTGCTTCTCCTTGCCTTCAAACCTGTTCTTTTCCATTCCTTTGTCCATGTGTTTGTCCTTGCCTTCAAAGATGTTCTTTTGTATACCTGTGTCCATTTTCTTCTCCTTGCCTTGAAACATTTTCTTTGGCATGCCTGAGTCCATCTGCTTGTCCTTGCCTTCAAAGATGTTCTTTGGTATACCTGTGTCCATTTGCTTCTCCTTGCCTTGAAACATTTTCTTTGGCATGCCCATGTCCATCTGCTTGTCTTTTGCTTTGTCTGTGCCCCTGCCACTGCCCTTGACCTGATCCTCAATCTTGTTCTTCTCCATGTCCTTTTCTTTGTCCTCAAATAGGTTCTTTTGCATCTCCATGTCCATGTGCTTGTCCTTGTCCTCATCCTCAAACATGTTCTTTTGCATGCCCGTGTCCATGTTCTTGTCCTTGTCCTCAAACATGTTTTTTTGTATGCCCGTGTCCATGTGGTTGTCTTTCGCTTTGTCTGTGCCTCTGCCGCTGCCCTCGATCTTGTCCTCAAGCTTGTATATCTCCATGCCCTTGTCATCAAGCATGTTCCTTTGCAGCCTCATGTCCATATTCTTGTTCTTGGCTTTGTCTTTGCCCCTGCCTCCGCCCTTGATCTGGTCTTCAACCTTGTACTTCTCCATGTTCTTTTTTTTGTCCCAAAATACATTCGTTTGCATGCCCGTGTTCACGTGCTTGTCCTTGTCCTCAAACATGTTCTTTTGCATTCCCATGTCCACATGCTTGTCCTTGCCTTTGTCCGTGCCCTTACCTTTATCTTTATCCGCCAATTCATCCCTGTGCATGTCCTTGTCCCTCTCATTCTCAGTGTCTATGTCTCTGCCCTTGTCCTCATCCTTGTCCTTCTCCATGCCTCTGCCCTTATCCCTGCCCTTACCTTTCTCCTTGTCCTCAACTTCATCCTTGTCCATGCCCTTGTCCCTGTCACCATCCATCCCTCTCCCCTTGTCCTTGTCCTTGTCCTCATCCTCATCCGTGTCCTTCTCCATGCCTCTGCCCTTATCCCTGCCCTTACCTTTCTCCTTGTCCTCAACTTCATCCTTGTCCATGCCCTTGTCCCTGTCACCATCCATCCCTCTCCCCTTGTCCTTGTCCTCGTCCTCATCCGTGTCCTTCTCCATGCCCCTGCCCTTATCCCTGCCCTTACCTTTCTCCTCGTCCTCAACTTCATCCTTGTGCATGCCCTTGTCCCTGTCACCATACATCCCTCTCCCCTTGTCCTTGTCCTTCTCCATGCCTCTTCCCTTATCCTTGCCCTTACCTTTGCCTTTGTCCTCAACATCGTCCCTGTGCATGCCCTTGTCCCTTTCAGTGTCCATGCCCCTGCCCTTATCCCTGCCCTTATCTTTGTCCTTGTCCTCAACTTCATCATGTCCCCAGCCTTCATCCTTGTCTATGTGAAAGCCCCAGTGCTTGTCTTTGTCCATGCTTCTGTCCTTGTCAGGTGAACTGTCCAAGCAGTAAATATACTCGTCGTCAATATCATTGGCATATCCCGTTATCCTTGGCACAGGCAGCAAGTCAAAGACCTAAAAGAATAAAATAAAACAAAGTATATCTTAAAACTTATACAAATCTCATTTCCAAGGAAAAGTAGGAAACTAAAACCAGAGGGTATGAATAATTGAAAATACAGAAAAATGTAATCCAAGCACGTCACATACAGGCATGACAGGGTGTGTCTCAGAGAGGAGAGGGTGCGTGGGGGGGTATTTTGAAATTTTATTTAGTAAAAAATTAGTTTAAGATTTGTTTTGCTATTATATTTTTAGTTTCTATGTATGTAGTTTTAGAGGTACATAAGTACAGAAAACTACATACCATAAGCATCAACCCCATACATACATACATACATACATACATACATACATACCAGAGCAAACAAATGTGGTCACAGAGAGGAAATGCAAACTCCTCACAGAAAGGACTCAAACCGCTCCATCTGGGATCAAACCCAGGACCTTCTCTCTGTGAGGTGACTTAAACAGAGTCACATGAAAATTTCTGTTTCATACATACCGATTTAACGCTGAGCTCCTTCTCTGGTTTTGTCATTCTCAGCTTCTGATCGATGGCCCTCACTGAGCAGAGCGAACCCGGTTCAGCTCTAAGGTTCAGAGTGATATTTGATCTAGAAAGCTCCGTTTGAGATGTAAAGTTCAGAGACACCTGAAAGAGGCCAATGAGAAAATTTTACAAATAAAAACGTTTATACACTTAATTAAAACTATTACTATTCAAAGCTGCTACATTTCTGAAGCCCTTGCAGGATTCCTAAGATGTGGGCATTCTTTACACCATAATACATTTTTTATATCTTAAGGCTTTTGTTTCCTTGTCTCATGTTGCTCTAGACAACAAAGATAACCAGTCATTATTGCCATTATACCATTCATTCACGCACAGTGAAACGAAGTACTCGTGAAGCGGAGAGAGTTTAAAGCTTTGACAGCTAATCAGCCATTTAGACTGTCATTGCTGGTGGCAGGTCTTTTGGTGTTATGACTTCCAAACAGTAGAACTCTGTACCACTATCTATTCAGCTCTGTTATTCATTTTCCTCTTTAAAGCTCAGCTTAAAACAGTTATTTTTCAACACTGTGCTGAATCGAGGTTTTTGTAGCTACAATGCATTCCGAAAGTCTTCATATCCTTTCACTGTTTCACATTTTGTTATGTTGAGGTGTTGTGCTAAAATAAATTCAAGTTGTCTCCCATCGTTCTGCATTCTATACCCCATAATGCGAAAGTAAAAATGGATTTTTGTGCTCTAAAGATCCTGTGTGCAGATGGGAGAAACATCAACTTCAAACTTCAAAAGGTTAACCATCACTGCAGCACTCCACCAGTCTGGGCTTTGGTGGCCAGACAGAAGCCTCTCTTCAATAAAAGACACATGAATGCCCATATGGAGTATGCAAAATAAAAAACCTAAAAGACTCTCAGACTGTGAGAAACAGGATTCTCTGGTCTGATGAAGCCATTCTGCCATAAAGCACAGATTGGTGGAGTGGTAGAGTGATTTTTGAGCTTCTGGACGTTTCTCCCATCTGCACGCAGGATCTTTGGAGCTAAGTCAGAGTGACCATTGGGTTATTGGTCACCCTCTTACCAAGCCCCTTCTCCCCCGATTACTTAGTTTGTTTTACAGTAGTTTGAAGGTTTTCTCCAAAGTTTTTCCATTTAAGAATTATGGAGGCCACTGCGCTCTTGGGAACATTCAGTGCAGCAGATTTTTGTAGCCTTCTCGAGAACTGTGGCTTCACACACTCCTGTCTCTGAGCTCTACAGGCAGATCTTTCCTCCTCATGGTTTCGTTTTTTCTGATCTTCATTGTTAGCTGTGAGACCTTATATGAATAGATGAATTTACCACAGGTGGATCCAATCAAGGTGTACGTCTTAACATCATTTCTGACCTTGTTTGGCAAACAGAGCTCAATGGGGAAGTCCATGCTGTCGGCTACTGCCTCGGCGGTGGGCAGGAGTGTGTAGATCACAACCTGAGCTACGGGAGTCAGTGTTTGGACCTTCTCCAGCTGGAACGACACTTGGCCTCTGTTCTCTAAAAAACAGATTCAGAGTTTATAGACATCACACTTAAACCACATACGCTCACGTAAACAAATAAAAGGACATAGTATTAATCTAGCTAATATGGAAACACATAAATCCATCAGCATGGCATTTATAAACCTTTTGCTGGCATGACGGATACGGGGACACTGCCCTGCTGAGCCAGTTTGCCTCTGGACATCACCTACACAAAAACAAACACCACACAGGACCTTTGTATTAGTTCCTTATGTTCATTAAGGCCAGTGTAATAAATATTTGACATTTCTTCATCACTATTAGCTCTGTGCAAACCCTGAAGGGTAATGTAAACAAAACATTCCACTTCATTTATATTTAAGCTTCTTTAAAATAAAAGCTGAAACAATTCTCTTTTAAAATACTTTCACATTTTTCTGCGTTTAGCTCAGCAATCTGATATTTCCTATATTTCCTAGCATTTATGCCAGTTACCTGATTTCAATCGGTTTTCTCAGTCTATGCATGCACTCAAGCCTAACCAAGGCGGTTGCCAGGTCTGCTTTTTCTAAAGATTTGGCTTTATTTGGGCTCTTTTTCCACTGACTATGGTGTTTTGCTTTGCAGGGGATCCTCCAACCCTGCAATTATACACACCACGGAATATAAAACGCAGCAAAACTGCTACCGAGCACTTTGTGGACACTGAAGCGCAGTATATAGTATATAGTTCGTTGTTTAATTTTTTTAAGTTTCATTTGATTAAGTGTGAAATTTACGTCGCATCTTTCTGTGAGATTATCGACTGGTTGCAAAGTAGAAATACGATTATTACCTGAATCATGTAAACCCATTATCCAGAGTTAAACGGCAGATTTTATTTCCAGTTATAATTTATTATAATTTTTAAGACCTCAGCCAATAAAAAGCAAACAGACCTCAATCGGATGGATGAATATCGAGGGACAGTATGCTATTAGGCTTCTGGAATTATTCTGTAAATCTTGGGGTTATCTTGTAAATAGTTTCTTTTTTCTGTACTGTTAGACATACCATGTAGAAGAAGTCTTGGGTCTTTTGCTGAGATGAGAGAGCACTGCCCTTTATGAGGTACTGAGCTTTAATGGTGGCTTTTTTATTGCAGCTAAATGGTGCTGGGGAAGGCTCCAGCGTTACAAAACTCCCGCTTAAGGAGAAGAACGGTTGAAGTAATTGGTATGCGGTCACAAAGTTGGGAATACGTCCATTACCAAATTTCTGTTCCGTCTTCTGACATTGAGCCTATTTAACAAAAATAAAAACACAAATAAAGTCACCCACAAATGCTAGATTGCTCACATGAAACACAACTCTCTAGTTTTAAATGAAACTAAAACTGCACCATAATCTTAGCATGATCTAAAATACTTAAATTAAATGGAACATATCCAAATAATTTACATTTGATTTTTCTGTACTTAAATATTGAAAACAAGTTGTTTTTTACATTTAACTTTCCTACTCATTCAAATAATTTCCAAATTAGGACATTTCAGAAATGCACTATGTTCATGTTCCCCATGAAACTAATTCTAATGGCTGCACGAGACAATATGAACCTGTTTTGTCATGAGGTAGACCTAAGAAAAGAATTGTTCATCTCTCATTTTAAAAATCTAAATGTAAAAGCATACTTTGTTTGTTTGTTTCTGGAAATGTAATTCAGTAAACGTAAGTATAACATTTTAATAAATGCAAACTGCCAGTCTTTCAGTAATATTTTTCAAATGTAATGGGATCCATCCACAGCTATTTATTTATGGGAAGGTACTTCAGAGGAACGTTGTTCCTGGACACTGTTTCAAGCTGGTGATTATATGACAATAGAATTGATGAAGCTTAGCTTTAGCCTGGCACAGGGCAGGTTTGTCCAAAAGTATATGTTGCTATAGTAACTTAAGTTTAGCCTCTTTCGTGGAACTGAAATTTCATGGCTTGTCTAAAAAACCCCTTTCTTATTGAGTTAGCTTGCTTTGTGGAATGTCCCTCTGGGGTACTGTTATAACGTTGATTGGTCACGACTTTACATATGTACCATTGCAGGTATAACACAGTTAGAACACTGCCTTTTTAAAAATATTAATGCATTTTAACAAGGCTAAAAGGTTAAATTTGTTAAATAAAGAAATGAAGACTCCACCCACCTCCAGGGAAACAGATTTCTGACCCCACTGCTCGGTCTCAAGGAAGAACTCGGCCATACCTTTAGTATTAGTGACCAGGTTCTGTGCTTTGTGTTCTTTATATCCGTATTTGATGGTCAGAGTCACTGGTTTGTTTGTAAGAGGATTGGAATTAGGATCAGTCACTTTAACCTAATACAGAATAAACAAGGGCAGCGTGAATAAGCAAACTGACCGGGAAGTTAGAGTATGTGTGCAATAGTAAAGCGCATGTATTCATAACAAGTTATAAATACAGTCTAACCTCGTTATCCTGCCAATCTCACCTTTTGCCTTCCTGCCACTAACAAAATTCCGTCAGTAGGTGGCGCTTTAATCCTACTTTAAACTTGTAATGCTGGATGATGTTCAGCCCCTCCCCGTCATTAGAAAGAACCAATCGGCATATTAGTAAATGTGTGGGGGGGTTGGGGCAAGACTCGGCCCCTTTGTAGTGGCGGGATGCACATGCACAGGAGCCAGAATAACCTTAAAAAATCTTACTCTTCTGTGTTATTTGAACCCAATAATGCAAGTACGTTATATCATTATAGTCAGATTATACCATATTCTAAATCTGCATTTTAAACATTCATTTATTCTTTCAGTTTCAGATATATGGGTCTCTCCCCATTCAAACAGATAGGAGTCTGGTGTTGTCAGGCTGGAAATAACTGCCCGGTGGCATCACCAAGATGGTGGGGGAGTGACCAGACCTATCTTATAATGACTTTGCTGTTATTCATCACAGACTGGACTTCATGTGTGGCGTCACAGAAGCAATCGTTAATGCTATTAACGATTATACTATTGCTGAAATTTGCGTAAATGAATAGTAAGTGTACAAGTGCGTATGTGTTTATGTACATTATAAATGTGATTGTACGATCACGAGGGCTGCTCAGTAAAACACATTGTATCAGCACCAGGTATGAATGACACTGTCCAGTTTTTGTAACCTCGTTAAGTCGCCAAACTCGCCTCTCGCCAACAATAGCCATGAAACAGACGTAGGCAGGATATCGAGTTTAGACTGTAATACATTATGTCTTGTGTTGCTGAGAATAAATCTGTACAAATATTCATAACTAGATATATTTACACGCTTCACATATAGCCTACAGCATAAGAAATTCTAAAAACAATTTTTATAATAACCTTATTATCTTTAAGGTTTTATGGTAAACTGTTAATAAAGGTATTTAAAGGTGCAAAAAAACAAATATCTAAAGTTGAATATGTGTCTTTACAAATGTTGTAAACTGTAGTTAAACTACAAAAATGGCTTGGAATGAAATGTCTGCACTGTGATTACCTTTCCTTTGTAGTTAATTCCAGGTTTAAATGTTAAAGGTGCGTCTACAAATTTTACTGTGATGATATCAGCTGTTACACTAATGCGTCCTGATCCCCTCAGAGTCACTCCTACAAAAACACACAATGGTAATATAAACAAAACTGAACTGCATATGCCTGCATTAACCTAACCTCTTAGCCTTATTCCGTCCCCAGTACATTGCAGGTATAGATAATTAATATAATTAACTGTAAAAATCATTTTATTATTAAACAAAGTGTCCTGCACAGAGCAGCAATTGCACATTTAAGATATATAATTATTTCTATAAAAATAATTTAAAACATTAATAAAAAACTACCTAAAACACAATAGTACTTGTTAGATGTCCCTGGTCTCTAATATAACACTTTACAATGGAATATAAAACTTAAAATCCTGAAATTTTCCGTTGTTGTGTCTCTCCATAGCCCATCTATGCCTGAAATATTTTTTCATAAGAAATCCATAATGTTTTACTTTAAAACACATTTTAGTTACGTGACCAGGCTGTCACTCAGTCCTGTTACCATAACCCATTCCTACTTCTGAAAATTATGGAACATTTACATCATGAGTCACATGATCAGTAAGAAGTTGGATCATCTGGATCCTCTGTAGATCATGGGAAGATCCAAAGTCAATTCTCTCTTATTTTTTCCTGTATATCTGATGATATTGTAACTCTGACTGAGAAGGCCTTACTATCCTGTTACAAATTAATTTTTAGATGTTATTTGTTTATGGTAAAAATACATTTTTAATAAATTATTAGAATGTGATCAGTGTCCAGTGTCCTCTCCGGAATCCACAAAATGTTTTAAAAAGTGCGTATAAGACTGTATTCTCAAAACAAAGTGGTACATTTATTGTCTACACTTTGTGAAATTGTTTTTGAAATTGAGCCTGAAGCCTGATCCTACACGACTCCTTCACTTCCAGGGTCATTTGTATTTACTTTTACTTACTAGAGTAAGTAAAACTACCATACTTACTAAAGTATGGTAGTTTTACTTACTACTTACTATTTTCTATATCCTTCAGTCACTTTCTTTGTTTTTACTTTCTTGCTTGAATCGCTTCACACAGATTTTCATAAAAATCATTTGTAATTTTCATTCCCTTTTAACATGTTTAGCTCCTCGATTTTAAAGTTTTAGTCCAGTTCCACTGTTGTTTGCTTGTTGTTGTTGTAGGACGTTAGATGCTTCTTACCTGTGCCTTCCTCCTTGACCTCACTGTTTGCTATGATTAGATCTTGATAGAAGGGATTAAGTAACGCAAAGTCTTTCAGCTGCAGCACATGAGATGCACAGCCTGCCTTATTGGTCTAAAATAAAAAAAGAGGAAAAACCATCAGTAAAAAGGCTTTAAGTCAGCAATCAGAGGGGAATTTCTGAGTCTTTACCAATGGTTTACTAGCTAGTCCAGAAACTCTGCTACTAAAGTGTGTGTAATATATAAAGTAGATTTTAGCACAAGACGGCTTCAGTTGCATTTTATATACTATTATACTAATACTGTCACTAATAATAAATGATTTCATACATGTAAATGGCATATACAAATCTATGGTAAGAGTTCTGTGAAAGTGACTAACAGTCATAGTGTAGGTCTTGCAGATATCTGTGGCGTTGCTTTTCGGTGTGAACTTGAATCCATGTCTGAAGCTGCTACGACACACTACAGTCTTTACAGAGGCATCCACGCCCTCCCCAGAGGCATAGCTGCAGAGAAAGCGAATAACACAAAAAGTGTCACTGAAAGATAAATTAATAGTTACAGCAGCAGGATGTTTGGATCTTTGTGTTCACATTCACGATGCTGTATGAAATATAACAGAGGAAGATTCTAAGATCAGAGCTTTAGCTAAAGATGATAAGGTCATTTGTATGATTCTTACAGATGATGCATGTATTCATGTAGTACAAACCATTATGCACCCGCAACGTCATGAGTCTGTACCTCTTACCCTCAATAAAAGACCTAATGTTTAGAACGGAGTTAGAATGACTTTTTAAACAAATACTTTTACTTTTTTACATGTGTACTTTTATACTTCTACTTGAGTAAAATAGAGAAGGCATATAGAAGACTAGTGCGTTTTTTTTATCAGATTAATAGTACTTTTACTTATGTAACAAACTGTACTTTTGCCACCTCCGCCAAAAAGTAAATAAATATCCTTTTATTTATTTAATAAGAGTCTTTGTACTGTGTACCGATGTCCACCAAGACAGAAATGCACTCTATCTACTCCTCTAACCCTTTTGTTCTTACTTTGCGCAGACCTTCACCGTAGCAGACGTTTCCAGGATGGTTATGATAGGAGGACACGTAACATTCACTTCAAACTTCGGAAACACTACAAGAAAGAATAATATATAATATAATATATAATATATAATATATATATAATAATATAATATATATATAAAGATATTAATATATATATATATATATATATCTATATATGATATATTATATATATATAATATTGAAAATATGTGCATGTGGCAGTCATGAGGGTCCAAACACCACATATTTTCATTTACCTACACTCTTTTTGTGTTTTTTAGCTTAGAAACTTTTCTTTTTCTCCGACTAGTCAGAGTCGGACAACGTACAGCTTTACTGCTTGGAACCCAACTAATTCCAAGCACAAGCACAGGTCACTTTGTGTCATGTTTAATACAGAGATTTTCATCTTTTTGCTGTAAGCAAAACATTAAAATACTTTACTGTGATTTTAAATTATTTTCATCAAAAATCATGTTGAAAGAATCATGTTTCATTTTTGAAGATGTGTTCACAATCAGTACAGTTTATATCATTTATATAAAACTGCATATATTAGATCTTCAAGAGATTTTACATGTACAATATTAGGTGTACTGTTTATAACCTGGGTCTCTAGGAAAGAATATAAATGTAAGGAAAAAACTTTGGTTCTGACCGTAGTCTCTGATTTCAAAGGTTTGGGTGCGGGGTACATTCTTCTGGTTCCAGACAGTGATGGAGTAAACACCATGTGGAGACTCTGTGTTTGTTGGGTACGACATATCCAGAATACCACCGGAAGTGAATATGTTCAACCACTGACCAATACGGTTATAGCTTGGATCCTCAAAGAAAACGAAAAACAAAAGTTAAAGAAGTGATTTAATGTGTGGAAAAAGAACTGGTAAAGGGTAAACACTGCAAGAATTGTTCAGGAATTCTTCAGTATCTGATTGAGCATCTGTGGGATGTGCTGGACAAACAAGTCTAAATCCATGGAGGCCCCTCCTCATAACATATAGGACTTAAAGGAGCTTCTGCCAGATCCCACAGGACACCTTCAGAGGTCTTGTGGAGTCCATGGTAGCACGAGAGGGGTGGGAGGTTTAGAGTGAATTCTGAACATTGATTCATACCTGCAGTTCTATTTTCAGGAACTGAAACAGAAAAGAAAGATACGTACAAAGCCGAAGTTAAATCAAATACATTCCACTCTTTGTATGCAGTGCAGCTGATGAAACAGAGGTTTAAATACCGTATTTTTCGGACCATAAGGCGCACTTAAAATAGTTTAACTTTCTCAAAAATCGACAGTGCGCCTTAAAATGCGGTGCGTCTAATGTATGAATTAATTCTGGTTGTGCTTTCTGACCTAGAACCGATTGTAGATGGTACATGGCGCTCATAAATCTGTCAACATGTTTTAGCACGGCCTTGGTAAGTTACGAAGCTTACGGTGACTATGGTGAGCAGCATCGCTGAGTAATACGGTATGTGCTTCAGCATTAGGGTACGTGAATTCATCAATTCATTTTCGAAGCGGATTTCAAACCCAACGCTATCAGTCACGCAGTACAACATGGTCATAGAGCAGCTGCGAGAGAATTCAACATTAACGAATCAATGATACGGAAGCGGAGGAAGCAAGAAGACGCCCTGCGCCAGGTAAAGACCAAACTGAGCTTCCGACGGAACTTAAGAGTTTTGTTTCATTTCATGCGTCTTATAACCCGGTGCGCTTTATGTATGAACATAGACCCGTTAGCAGCCGATCGTTGATATCGCACCTTATAACCCGGTGCGCTTTATGTATGAACATAGACCCGTTAGCAGCCGATCGTTGATATCGCACCTTATAACCCGGTGCGCTTTATGGTCCGAAAAATACGGTATATGATGCCGTATGTCATTGTTGTACCTTCTGGTCGAAGATGAGGAAATTGGTATTCAGAGAGACTATTCGGAACTTGACTGCGGAGAATAAAAGATCAACATGTCTTCAAAATACTTTCATATACAGTGAGAGGCAAAAGTCTGAGACCACTACTGAAAATTCTCCTTTTCTTTTTACATTTTTATTTCAACACAATTCATATAATCAGCATAACAGTTTGAATGAAAAGCTGAATTGTTAAAAAGCATACATTTCAGAATTCATTAATGTTTGGTTTGTTCCCCTGACCTAAACCCCATCAGCCATTTATGGAGGCACTTGACTTCAGCTACAGTCATACATCGGCATTCAACAACATTGTAACTTGTCGAATTTGGCTCTCGACGCATTTTGAGAAGACAAAATTGTCTTGGCACTTATTTCATTTTCTCAAAAATATTACTCTGCATATTATTTTTTCATTTCCACTGCCTCCCTAGGCATGCCCAGTTTGGGACTGGCCTTAAATATTAGAAGATAATTTAAAATTGTGAAGGCACTATGAGACAATGCTCCACTGTAAAAAGCGCTATAGAAACAAACCTGACTTTGACTTGACTAGATTTGTGGACTAGCCAAACTCTGCAGCCGTGCATGAATATTTACTCACTTCATTACAGAGTGAACCTTCTACAGAAAGCACATACAAGTCATGTTTCCCCAAAGACCACATTGAAAAAGATGTGTATGTCGACAAGTGAAGTTTAAAACTATTTATGCGGAACCGTAGTTTGAATTGTGTTCAAGTGCCTTTCAAAGAACAATTTGGGTTGCCAATCAGTACAGGATGAAGCAAAAATAATAGTTATTTTGTGTGATATACACCCTTACTGTGATATAAAAGTACATATACCATGGGAAAGGACTTTGGCCCTGTTGCCCACTTCTAACTGAGTCTCACACAAAGCCTTTTAAAGCCTTTCTTTTTATTTAGTAGTAGTTTTGTGAGAGATGTGTGTTATTGCTTTTGGAACTGTATTGTTCATTATTATCAGGTTTCAGAGCACTTGCTCATTATCTCACAGTGTTTTTATCTGCTGGTTAATAAGGTCAGAGATATGGATTCATAACATCCTGTCTGGTCTCCATTGTTCCAATCCTATTTATAATAAAGCACAGATAAAGCACAGGGCAGCAGGTGAGGGAGCGTTACCGGTTTGTCCTGGTTTGTAGATGGGTTTATCGGTCTGAATGATGACCAGCTCAGTGCGGGGTCTGATCAGGATCTTTGTCGTCTTGTTCAAAGAGTGTTTTGAGTCACTGATCTGAAGACCGATGGACGCCTCGAACTCAACGTTGACATCAGGAACCTGTGCGAAACAAAACGGCACAAACAGGAAAGAGAAATAAATATCTGGAGCCTGATATGTATTCATGTTTTGCATTCTTTACACGACTATCTGGAGCCTGAGCCTTAGCACAGGACACATTTAATGTTTTATTTTAATATGTAACCCTGTTATGGACCACTGTCTACATCCAGTGAAAAATTCAGTCCAGCCTCACGCTAACTTTTACTTTTACTAAGTGTCTTCATGCTACTCTTTATCTGTTTTGTTAAATGTCATGTCCTGTGTTGGGGAGCCAGACCTGGAATGAGATGCATTTGTGGTAGTCATTTTTTACAGTTTTCTCGTTCACCAGGTTTTTGCGGGTTTGTTGAAGCTCCATGGTCACCACCAGGGAATAGGTGTGTTGGTGTAGGGGTCTGAATTGAACACATAGTTTCTCTGTGGTGCCTGCTGTAGCCTTGGAGGTCACAGTCAACATGTAAATGCTGAAAAAGAGACACAATCATCTGTAATGTCATGAAGGCTCTTGAAGTGATCACTACTTGATGTTTTAAGTTCTATTTGCAAAATATACACAATATGTCTGGGACAAATCTTCAAAAGCTAAACATCTCCATAGGAATAAATGATATACAGTTAACATTCTGATATCTGGAAATGATTATTTCAAGACTTGTTGGGTTTTTAACTGAACATAATATGTCATTTTTGTTATTGCTATTAATACAGAAACAACCAGTGAATGCAGTCTAATGGCACCTCCCACACTAGTGCTTTATAGCTACCAAGTTATAATACTTATTTTAACCCCTTGCCACCTTTTCATTTATGGACTTGCATGATTTCTATTAGTTTTGAAGTCAGATTGATTTATATAGCACTATTTACAGTAGAGCTTTGTCTGAAGACTAATATCTACACCCACAACCCCAACGGAGCAAGCCTAGGACAACAGCGGCAAGGCAAAACAAGCTAAATGAGCTGCAGATGCAGCCTCAGGAGAACCGAGACTCAAAAAAGGATCCTTGGGCAGCCTAGATGTTATATTTAAGAATTAAATTAAAATTTAATTCATAAGAATAAATAGCTTAGACACTAAACAGACTACATAACATACAGAGCATAATAAAATAGAGAATATAGTGAATAAAATGAAATGTAATAAAATAGAGAATGTAATAAATAATATTGAAAATAATACAATAAAACCACATTATAATAAATAAAATGAAGAATATAATAAAATAGGGATGATAATAAATTAGAGAATATAATAAAATATAAATTATAATAAAAGACAGGATAACAAAAAAAATAAAAATAATAACATAGAAATGATAATATATAAAATAGAGAATATAATGAATTATAGAACATAATACAAAATAAAATTGATAATATAATAATATAGAGAATCGAATAAAATACATATTATAATAAATAAAATGGAGAATATAAATTAGCAGAACTTAGAATAAATAAAACAGAGAATCTAAGTGATGCATGACTTTGCTCCGGTGTAAACGCAGTCTTTCTAACAACATAGAAAATGGTTAATCGTTTAATCATCTGGAATACACTTGTACACTTCCAAGGCAAATTTTAATTATTTCAAGCAACTCATGGCTAAGGGTTTTTAAAAAAATATATATATATATCTTATAAACTTCACATAGTATTGCAGTACAGTACTTCCATTGTGTTTAATAAAAAAGGAAAATGTGCATTTATTTACAGTTTAGGTGGGGAAAAAAGTCCAAGAAGAAGTAGACAAGAAATCTAAAACATTAATCACGGAAATGTATTTTAATTACGAACCAATTGATTTTTCCACTATTAACATCTCAACAAACACCATTTTAACTATTTTATTTTGTGAAATAAAATGTCCTTCTTCTTTCATTTTCTTCTAAGGTTTTGCTAACTTTTGCTTTAAAATGGTAAATATGGTGAATAAAATACACAATAAACACCTCATACATCTCTCCACATTCTGCAAAGCTTTTTAGGAGCTGTAACATTTCTAATAAAAAAGCAGCAATAAATACTGATCATGGAAGGTTCTTACATGTCCTCGATGGGGTTGACGTTATGAGTTACACTGCTTTGCAGGAGCATAAAGAGACCATAGATCCCGGTGAAAAGGTGCATCCTGAAACAGAATCTCACACAATTCGAGCATCTAACAGTAATCACTGAGTGTTATAACCTCCACCCCACCCTGATTCTGCACCTCAGCGAGGTCATTATTGGTGCAACTTCAGTTAGGTAAGAGCACCACCCATCTCTGGTCCTCTGCTTGTCTTGCTGTGGCCTGCATCACCGAAAAACATGTTTACTTTTTATGCTGATTATAACTGCACTGAAAGCAGGAGTAATCCAAATGGAATTGACTACATACTAAGGGAGGGGAAGAAAAAATAAGAGAAAAATTAGACGAAAAAGGAGATTGACTGTGCAGTTATTAAATAAGAGTGACAGGTTCTGTTACAACCCCAAATCCAAAACAGTTGGGACACTGTGTGAAATACAAATAAAAACAGAATGCAATGATTTGCAAACCTCATGAATACATATTTAATTCACAACAGAACATAGAACACATATCAGATGTTAACAGTCAGACACCTTACCATTTCATGAAAAATACAGTGGTGTGAAAAAGTGTTTGCCCCCTTCCTGGTTTCCTATTTTTCTGTATGTTTGTCACACTTAAGTGCTTTGGAACATCAAACCAATTTAAATACTAGAGAAAGACAACACAAATAAACACAAAATGCAGTTTGTAAATGAAGGTGTTTATTATTAAGGGAGAAAAAAATCCAAACCTGCATGACCCTGTGTGAAAAAGTGATTTCCCCCTAAACCTAATAACTGGTTGGGCTACCCTTAGCAGCAACAACTGCAACCAAGTGGGCTACTTGTGATAACTTGTACTGAGTCTTTTACAGCGTTGTGGAGGAATGTTGGCCACTCATCTCTGCAGAATTGTTGTAATTCAGCCACACTGGAGGGTTTTCCAGCATGAACGGCCTTTTTAAGGTCATGCCACAGCATCTCAATAGGATTCAGGTCAGGACTGTGACTAGGCCACTCAAGTCTGCATTTTGTTTTTCTTCAGCCATTCAGAGGTGAACTTGCTGGTGTGTTTTGGATCATTGTCCTGCTGCAGAACCCAAGTTCGTTTCACGAACAGATGGCCGGACATTCTCCTTCAGGATATTTTGGTAGACATCAGAATTCATAGTTCCATTTATCACAGCAAGTCTTCCAGGTCCTGAAGCAGCAGAACAGGCCCAGACCATCACACTACCACCCCCATATGTTACTGCTGCTATAATGTTCTGTTTCTGAGATGCTGTGTTACTTTTACACCAGATGTAATGGGACACACACCTTCCAAAGAGTTCAACTTTTGTCTCGTCAGTCCACAGAATGTTTTCCCAGAAGTCTTGGAGATCATCAAGATATGTTCTGGAAAAATTGAGACGAGCTTTAATGTTCTTTTTGCTCAGCAGTGTTGTTGTCTTGGAACTCTGCCATGCAGGCCATTTTTGCCCAGTCTCTTTCTTATGGTGGAGGCATGAACACTGACCTTAACTGAGGCAAGTGAGGCCTGCAGTTCTTTGGATGTTGTTGTGGGGTCTTCTGTGACCTCTTGGATGAGTCGTTGCTGCGCTCTTGGGGTAATTTTGGTCGGCCAGCCACTCCTGGGAAGGTTCACCGCTGTTCCATGTCTTCTCCATTTGTGGATAATTGCTCTCACTGTTGTTCGCTGGAGTCCCAAAACTTTAGAAATGGCTTTATAACCCTTTCCTGACTGATAGATCTCAATTGTTCCTGAATTTCTTTGGATCTCGGCATGGTGTGTAGCTTTTAAGGATCTTTTGGTGTACTTCACTTTGTCAGGCAGGTCCTATTTAAGTGATGTTCTGATTGAGAACAGGTGTGGCAATAATCAGGCCTGGGTGTGGCTAGAGACAGGGAACTCAGGTGTGATAAACCATAGTTATGTTATGTTTTAACAAGGGGGGTGGGGTCACTTTTTCACACAGGACCATGTAGGTTTGGATTTTTTTTCTCCCTTAATAATAAACACCTTCATTTAAGAACTGCATTTTGTGTTCAGTTGTGTTGTCTTGGACTAATATTTAAATTGGTTTGATGTTCCAAAACACTTACAGTGTGACAAACATGCAAAAAAATAGGAAATCAGGAAGGGGGCAAACACTTTTTCACACCACTGTATTAGCTCATTTAGAACAAAAAGTTGGGACAAGGGCAACAAAAGGTTGGAAAAGTACAGTGGTAATAATAAAAAAACAGGTTGAGGAGCTGCAACTACATCACATGACCAGAGAGGCAGAGTCTCTCAGAAGCAAAGATGGGCAGAGGTTCACCAATCTGTGAAAAACTGCATCTGAAAATCGTGGATCAATTTCAGGAAAATGTTCATCAAATTTTTTTATTATTTTTGGAAACCATGGAAGCCGTGATCTGCGGACTAAAGACGAGCTTGTTATTGACCTTTCACCAATCATCATGACACAAAAAATCCGGCAAAGACGACCCAGGACTGTTGAGCAGCTAGAATCCTACATCAGATAAAAATGGGACAACATTCTCCCAAAAGTCCAGCAATTGGTATCCTCACTTCCCAGACTGTTGTCAGAAGAAGAGGGGATGCTACACAACACAATGGTAAATATGGCCCTGTCCCAACTTTTAGGAGACACGTTGCTGCCATGGAGTTCAAAATGAGCTAATGTTTTCCATGAAAAGGTAAAATGTCTCACTTTCAACATCTGCTATGTGTTCTGTGGTGTGAATAAAATATGGTTTCATGAGATTCTGTGTTTATTTACATCTTACACAATGTCCCAACTTTTTTGGAATTGGGACTGTGGGTTGGTTGAACATTAACATCTCCACTAATAAACAGCTCTGACATTTTTTATAGGAAATATATCCACAGGACAATTAAGTTCCAGAGATTAACCATCACTGAACATTTATGGGAAGTATTAAATGAAGTCCTGCTTCATCCCTCGAAGAACAGAGATCTTCTTCAATCCGACACCCAACTACAAATCATGCATTACTCCACTAAGGGCATTCTAAAATGAGTTCAGCTGTTCTGGAGGTAAAGGGTAGTTCAGGTAGGCTACTTAGTTATTATCCCACGGTAATTACTTGTATATCATTAAAAACAAAATGTGACCTCTTTAAATTACCTAGGCTACCAAACATGGTAGGAGGTACGAGCTTCTCTAAATACCATCTCTAATGCATTTCTGGTGTGCAGTTGATCTGTAGTGGCACGGAGTAGAACCGATATACACCACAACAGATATGAAACCATTTTCCTTCCACTTGAGGAACACTGTATTCCTGCTGTGTTGTGACTAACGCGGTTGGCTTTTTGATCTATTTTACAAATAGCCCTCAAGAACAAGTTCAACACTGTGAGTCGAGACTTTTTATGGTTTTTAAATGTGTGTTTTTTCTATGTACGCTGCACTTTATCAGCAGGGGAGAACATCCAAACTCCTCACAGACAGCAACTAGACCGGGACTTTGGAGCTGTGAGGGGACAGTGCTAACCACTGCACCCCCATACTACCCTCATAATTATATACTGAAAAAATGTATTTAGAGGTAGGAAGCCATTGAAAATGCCATTTACTCCAAAACTTTCTGGATCCCAGATAGTGATATTGGATTATTGGTTCAGATTACAGGGTAGGGGATTAAAACTCCACGTGTTATACCAGGACATTGGATAATGGAAGTTCAACTGTATTTGTACTCTATCGACTACATTCAGCATTTTGTTTTCCCTCCAGTGCATGTGCAGCAATATGCAAAAGTCTCAGGCCACCATTAGATTAGATGTACCTTCGGTCTCGACCTCATTTGGACTCGATCTCGGGGTAAGGTGGATTCGGAAATTGTTATAGAGACCAGCCGAGTCTGATGCGTCTGTCTGAGGTAACATTAATTCCAACTTTTTTCTATCGTTAGTGAATCCATTCAAACAGAATAAATCAGTCCTTTGTCTACAAGCCTAAATCAAATCTGCACTCTGATTGGCTAAAAACAAGTTCCCGCTCTTGTCGTTCACTATCCAATCAATGAACACGTTTTATTTGAGTTTGAGTTTTTATTAGAATTGGGTTGAGTTTCTGTAGTGCAGATCTTGTTTATCCACTCTTCGGACTTGGGAAGACGATTGATCAGGAGGAGGTGGGTGGGAAGTGCAGAAGGAGGTCTTGGTGGCAATATGCGTGTGGCCTTCACCAGTTCATATCAGGTTGCCACAACACATTAATACCACATTAAAACTTTTTCAGCTTCAGGGTCGTCTCTGTCCGCCTTCTGCTCTGTTATGACTATGTTTTGCGTTGTTTGAATCTTGTTTAGAAACTGTTCTTGAGATAAAGGTTAAAAGTGGGACACAACAGATTTTATTTTCTCTAACAAGGACAGTTTATTAAATTTCATCCCATCCGTCGTGTCAGGGTAACATCAGGGGGTTTGGACAAATACTGCAGAAATATTTAACTTGTGTCTGACTTTGAGCAGACTTCAGGAAAAAAGGCCTAATTGTTATAAATAAATAAATTTTTATAATGTTTTAACCACCTTTATGGGTTATCACTAAAGGTGTTTCCACTGGGTAAATGTCCATATATACACGACATGGCCAAAAGTATTGGGACACGCATATCTGAGGGAAGAAATTTCACCACTTGACCTGTTGTAACGGTGCCACCCTATTACAGTACCACACTCTAAGTCAGTCAGCTCATACATACATGTGTTTCGATACTTTTGGCCACATGTGGGTTTGTGTCCCACAAAATACTTTCTTAGTTTTGGGTCAAATCATGGTTCCTCGATTTTCTAAAAGTAAGGAAGCAACACAAACTGTGCAGGAACAACAGTTTTGGTGTGCAAGTTGTTACATCTTTTTTACTGAATATATACAGCTGTAAATTGTATGATTAAAATTTGTAATTGATGTCTTTATATGTGAACTTGTTTATATTATTGAGATGTATGGTTAAGAGTTGTACTGATTTATTATTTAAAACATTTTCGGTAAATTAATGACAATCAGCCACCCTATGAAATTATATAGGTTTTTAGATTGATGACGCTGAATGTTATATATTAAATATTTAATCAAAATAACCATCTAAAATATATAAAAAATGTTAGAACTGTTAACTTCATTTCAACGTGTGTGGTAAAACGTTGGTAATTCATCGCATCTGCAGTTCCGATATTCGCCACAGGGTGGCAGTTACACCACGTTCAATTACACGACTCGAACTAAAATACTGCTCAAAAACAAAACACTAGACATATTACACAGTATAAAAATGTATAAATATATGTATAAGTATGAAACGCAAAAAAATACTTTCTCGATTAATAATGTGCAAGGTACAGCAATATGTAACGTAATCAAAATATCGGTTATAGCCTAAACTACAACCGTTTGCACTCGCCGATTTTAATCGTGTGCCATATAGTATAATTTCTGCATCCATATGTGTAAACTGTGTCGTCTTTGTTAAGTGTGTAACTTATTTTCTTTTAGTAAATCAACAAAACATAAATTTCCGAACTTTTAAATCATAGTAAATTAGTTTGTACCGGTAGTGTAGTTCCGATTGTTTCCACCGAGTGGCAGTAGTTACACTACGTCTTCAGCAGCTGCCGTACATTTTAGCCCACACAATTTAAAACATATCGGAAAATATTAACATCCATTGTGCTGTGCAAAAGTGTTTTATGTGATATCCCAGAAGTTTAAAGGTTAAAAGTTCTCATATTACACGAACAGACATGTCGTAAATTTGTTGCTGCAAAGGTTGTTTTAGTCTAATTATTTCGTGTTTGAAAACAAAAAACAAAACGCGCTTTGTTTGACCATTACGATGTGTAAAAATGTGTAAATTGTTTAAAGATTACAATGAATGAAGTTCAGTAATGCCTGCACGCCACGTTTTAATTGTTAGTGCAATTAGACTTAAATTCCAATTTTAGCTAAATAAACCAAAGCAGATTTATTTATTCATCCATTTTCATACCTGTTTATCCAATCCAGAGGGAGCCAGGGACTAACCAGCAGCACACACACACACACTTCTATCTGGGTGCGTTATTTTTTTGTGAATGACTCTCACTGCACAACCCTCAGTGAATAAAGTAATCTTTATTTCTTATTTTGGTAGAGAGCTCTTTATTTCTTTCTTTGTTGTTGCGACATATTTACAGCTACTTTCTACAACTTACAACAGAAAATGAAGTCACAGTGCTTCTTTCATTAGAATCGTTTTATATTCTTGATTGTGCAGAGATGATTGCAGTCACACAGCAGGATCGTCTGATTATTTAACATGCACAGAGTAAGAAAGGAAAGACATTTCTGTTAAAGAACAGTGTCATTATCGTTGAGGGAATGTGTTGGAGTTACAATTGTTTTTAAATGGAATATTATAAAATCCCCAGGAATTAACTGGTGTAATAAAGCAGCAGGACTCCATGTTACTTGGTGACACAGGGTGAAGAGTATTCAGCCACAGCAACGTCACCTGGAATAAAGAACAAAAGAAATGTCATTCCCCTTCAGCAGGTTTTATTTTGCCCCCGCCCTGTTGTACAACCCCAAATCAGAAAAAGTTGAGATCATCTGGAGATTGCAAATTTAAAACAAAACTCAGTGTTTCTTACATTTCCTTTGACTTTCATTTCATTGCAGACAGTCTGGAGAGATATTTAATGTTTTTTGGGAGTTATTTTTGTTTGTTTTTTTGTCAATCTCATTATTTTCTTCTTCTTCTTCTTCTTCTTTCGGCTTCTCCCTTTATCAGGGGTCACCACAGCGAGTTAAACGTTTCCACCTCACCCTGTCCTCCACGTCCTCTACTCTCACCCCAACTCCCTGCATATCTTCATTCACCACAACCAAAGAACTCCTCTTTGGTCTTCCTCTCCGTCTCTTGCCTGGCAGCTCCATCTCCAACATCCTCCTACCAATATATCCATTGCCCCTCCTCTGCACATGTCCAAACCATCTCAGTCTTCCCTCTCGAATTTTGTCTCCCAATTTTCCAACCTGTGCTGTCCCTCTGATGATCTCATTCCTAATCCTGTCCACCCTAGACACTCCTAAAGAGAACCTCAACATCTTAAGTTCTGCCACCTCCAGCTCTGCTTCCTGTCTCTTTGTCAGTGCCACTGTCTCTAAGCCATACAACAAGGCTGGTCTCACTACTCTCTCTTATAAATCTTCTTTTCCTTTCACTTTTGCTGCGACGACCCTTTTGTCACACAGCACTCCTGAACACTCTTCTCCACCCACTTCCATCCTGCCTGTCCTCTTCTTCTTTTATCTCCTTTTCCACACTCCCCATTTCCTTGGATAGTTGATCCCAAGTACCTGAACTCCTGGACCTTTGTGACCACTGATCCCTGTAGCCTGACTGTTCCACCTGCCTCCCTTTCATTTACACACATGTATTCTGTCTTACTACAGTTGACTTTCATTCCTCTCCTTTCCAGATTATACCTCCACCTCTCCAAGTTTCTCTTCTACCTGTTTTCCCTGTTTTTCTCACTACAGATCAACAATGTCGTCTGCAAACATCATAGTCCACGGCGATTCCTGTCTGACCTCATCTGTTAGTCTGTCCCCATCACCAGAGCAAATAAGGAGGGACTCAGGGCCGATCCTTGATGCAGTCCCACCTCTACCTTGAAGCTTATCTGTCACTCCTACAGCACATCTCACCGCTGCCACTTCTGTTCTCATACATCTCCTGCACTAATCTAACGTACTTTTCAGCCACTCGAGACTTCCTCATACACCACCACAGTTCCTCCCTTGGCACCCCTGTCATAAGCTTTCTCCAAATCCACAAAGACGCAGTTGTAGCTCTTTCTGACCATCTCTATACTTCTCCATCAGCAGTCTCAAAGCAAAAATCGCATCCATGTGTTTCTTCCTTGGCATGAAACATACTGTTGTTCACACACACTGTCCACCCTCCTGTCTGAGCCTAGCTTTCCACAACTCTCCGTCCCAAATCTTCATTTGTGTGGCTCATCAACTTTATGCCCCCTGTAAGAGCCACAACTCTGTACATCACCCTTCCTGCTTAAAAATCGGTACAAGTAACTTTTCCTCCATTCCTCAGGCATACTCTCATTCACCGGAATTCCATGAATAATCTAGTCAAAAACACCACTCCCAGCTCTCCTAGACTTTTCCCCATACCTCAACCGGTATGTCATTCAGGTCCCACTGCCTTTTCCGTTCTCATATCCTTTTCAAAGCTTTCCTCTTTCCTCACTTCGTCCTCGCTAAAATCTTGGCTACAAATCCTGTTCCACAATTTCTACGCCATCCAACCTTCTTTCCCTTTCATTTTCTACATTCTTCCAACTCCTCAAAATACTCCTTCCATCTTTCCCCTCACCCTCTCCTCACCTGTCACTACATTTTTCCATTTTTATCCTTGATCAACCCTGACATGCTGCACATCCTTTCCAGCTCTATCTCTCTCTCTTCTGTTGTCCCTCGCCAGCAGATACACTCCTTCTCTCCTTCCCTACTGTCTAAAACCTGTCATATAACTCATCGTAGGCCTTCTGCTTGGCCTTTGCTACCCTCCCTCTTTGCCCTGTGCCGCATCTCCTTGTACTCCTGCCTACTCTCTTTAGTCCTGTCCCTGTCCCATTTCTTCTTTGCTGACCTCTGTCTCTGAATAACCTCCTGCACTTCCTCGTTTCCACCACCAGGTTTCCTTTTCAGCCTTTGCCTGTCCAGAAGACACAGCCAGTACCCTTTTTCTACCTGTCTGTCTAATTACTGTTGCTGCTACCTACCCAGTCCGTCTGGGAGCTCTTTTCCTACCACCCAAAGCCTTTCTCAGCTCCTCTCTGAACTCCTTACAACAAATCTTCCTTCCTTTCTCAACTTCCACCATTTGGGTCCTCTGCTCTGCCTTTGTTCTCTTCCTCTTCCTAACCACCAGAGCCATCCTGCACACCACCATCCGATGCTGCCTAGCTACACTCTCCCCTGCCACTACCTTACAATCACCAATCTCTTTTTAAGCAACCTCTTCTACATAGGATGTAGTCTACCTGTATGCTCCTCCCTCCACTCTTATAGGTCACCCTATGCTCCTCCTTCTTTTGGAAATATGTGTTAACCACAGCCCATTTCCATCCTCTTTTGCAAAATCCACCCACCATCTGTCCTTCTAGGTTCCTATCCTTAACACCAAACTGCCCATCACTTTCCCTCATCTCCTTTATTACCTTCACCAACATGACCATTGAAAATCTGCACCAATCACCAGTCTCTCTTCCCTGGGAATGCTCTCAAATGCTCTCACCACTTCATCTAACTCCCCCCAGAATCTCTCTTTCTCCTCTAATTCACAGCCAACTTGTGGTGCATAGCCACTAACAACATTCACCATTACAAACCCTCAATTTCCAGCTTCAGACATATTATCCTATCTGACAAAAGCTCCCCTTTTTTTCCACCTCAACGACATTCTTTAACATAGTCCTCCTTCAGGACCACACCAACTCCATTTCTCTTCCTATCCACACCATGGTAGAACAGTTTTAAACCCTGCAACCAATGCACCGAGCCTTGCTACCCTTCCACTTTGTCTCCTGCACACACAAAACATCGACCTTTCTCCTCTGCATCATATCAGCCAGCTCTCTACCTTTCCCTGTCATCGTCCCTACATTTAGGGTTGCTACCCTCAGTGCTATATTCTGGCCCCTCCTGATTTCTCTCTGTCTCCTCACACGCTTCCCTCCTCTTCATCTTCGGCAAACAGTAGTCCAATTTCCACTGGTACCCTGTTTGCTACCAGTACCAGTGGCGGTCGTTGTTAACCCGGGCCGCGACCGATCCGGTATGGTGAAATTATTATGAACTCGCATACTGTATTTGGCAAATGTTTTACACCGGATGCCCTTCCTGACGCAAGCCTCACCATTTATCCGGGCTTGGGACCGGCACTAGAAATACCCTGCCTGAGCTAACTAGCGGCTGGTTTGTCAATCTCATTATTTTAACTTACTTTAATTTGTTAATAAAGCACCACATTCCAAAAAGTTGGGATGGAGCAATTTAGGTCTGGTAATGAATAGAAAAAAAATAAATAATGATGTGATTTCAAACAGGTGATTATAATCATGATTTGGTACAAAAGCAGCATCCACAAAAGAGTCCTTTTCTGATTTGATTTGTTTTGCATTGTCCTGTTGATAAATGCTGGACGTCCCTGATAAAGATGTCGTCTTGAAGGCAGCTGATGTTGCTCTAAAATCTCAGTGTACTTTTCTGCATTAATGCTGCATCACAGAAGTGGAAATGACCTTCACCAAGGGCCCTGACCCGACCCTATACCATGCCAGAGCCTGGCTTTTGGACTTGTTCCTCATAACAGATGGTTCTTCAAAAAAAGATCTGTGATACTGATGGGTCTGAGCACAATCCCCGTCCCCACTGTATGATGGTCCATCCCAGATGCCTCCGAGCCCAGAGAAGCCGACGCCCCTTCTGGACATGGTTATAACATAAGGCTTCTTTTTAGCACAGTAACGTTTTAAGTGGCATTTGTGAATGTAACTCTGTATTGTAGAGCTTGATAAAGGAATCCCTTGTCCATGTGGTTCTACCAGCTATTGATGAATGACGGTTCTTGATGCAGTGCCGTCTGAGGGAGTGGAGATCACCCCTCTTCAGATTAAGCTTTTTAGGAAATTCCTTCAGATTCCTTTTATCATTTAATGGTATTATGCTCTGTAGAGGAAAAATATATAAGTCCCTTCCAGTCTTTGAGGAGCATTGTGTTTAAACATTTCAATCATCTTCTTACACATCTGTTGATAAACTGGAGATCATCTGATCATCTTTACTTCTCAAAGACTCAGCCTTTCATGGATGCTGCTTTTGGAAATCACCTCTTTGAAATCACATCATTATTTTTTAAACTCTCATTACAAGCTCTAAATTACCCCATCCCAACTTTTTTTGGAATGTGTTCCAGGCCTGAAATGCAGGAATGAATGTTTATTAACAAATAATAGTCGGGTTCATACTGTCTGCAATGAAATAAAACTCAAAGGAAATGTAAGAAACACTGCAGGTTTGTGGGTTTGGGTTTTGTTTTGTGTGCATTTTCCATACTGTCCCAGCTTTTCCTTTTTTGGGGTTGCAGATAAGGACAAACAGTTCAGTTCTTACCCGTCTCGTAGTAATCGTAAACCTTCACAAAGGCTGGTTTGACGTTCTGCACTGCTACCTCCTGTATAATCACCAGGCTGTAGCGCCTTTCCTCTCCCTTCAGCAGCTGAAATAAGAACAGCATTAAACCAAATGTATTCTGTTAACCATTTACTGCTGAACTCTCATTGACTCACTGGTTTTAGAGCGAAGGATTCAAACTTAATGTTAAAATGTCCAATAAAATAAACTAAAAACAATGGCTGATGATAGTATTTGACCATTGCTTCATGGTAGAAGTAATGTTTTTTTTTTTTTTAATGAAATGGTTTCAGCAGCTCGTTGACTTTCACGATAAAGGAAGGAAAAAGCTAGGAACTACATTACATTAAGAATGATTTATTAAAAATGCTATTAATAATAGATGTATTTCATCAAATTGTTCTTGTTTCTGTTACAGAAATTCAGTTTTGTTTTAGATTGTTTTGTCACGGGCAGGTGGATTTAGGAACTCCACTGCTTCTTGTATCTCACCACTACGTCGCCCTTACTGATAAAATCACTGTGAATCATGATTTCTCATGGCTTATTGCTTTATTAAACTTTCTTATTTGATATGAAGTAGACTTTTCAGGTTTGTGTTCAGGTCTGATCCATGGTAAGTGAAACTAGGGGGATGTGAATAACAAAAGCTTTGCTCTTACTCCATCCAGGTAGATGAAGCCGTGACCCTCTAATTGATCCACACGCTTCACAGCTCCAAGAGCTTCAGTCTGTACACTCATCTGATGCTGCTGTGTGAGAACATGTTACAGTATATTATATCTAATTAATTATAGCAACAGTGTAAGTTGTAATTAATAGTACATGTACGTAATAATATTTGGTAGAAGAACATATAACTAGATAACATATAACTGCATTGCCCAAAAGAACTACAACAGTGCTTGAACAACAGTGTCCCAATACTTTTGGCCTCATGTTGGTTTGTGTCCCAATACTTTTGGTCACGTGGGTTTGTGACTCAATACTTTTGGCCACATGTTGATTTGTGTCCCAATACTTTTGGCCTCGTGGGTTTGTGTTCCAATGCTTTTGGCCACATGTTGGTTTGTGTCCCAATATTATTGGCCTCATGTTGGTTTGTGTCTCAATTCTTTTGGCCACTTTTGTGTTTTCAAGCACTGTATAATTAATTAAATAAAACACAAAGACTTGGACTGGACACTGAATAAACGTTCGGCATTACCCCTGAAACTTTTCTCTGTTCATTGTGCAGTTGCATCACCGATATCTTATCCAGATTAAATCCCGAAAGAAGTTTGATTTCAAGGATCACCATGTTGGTCTTGTCTCGTTTCCTGTTGTATCTGAAAAATTCAAATAAATGGAAATAGAGTTAAAAAATGTGATTGTACATTTCAAAAGTGACATTTATTGCCACTGTGGTCATGCTGCTGAAAATGTGGCTTTGTGGCAGAAAAATGTGGCAGAATATCCAGAGTCATAGTTCATCGTAAAATCCCTTAGTTGATCTTATAATCTTAGGTGCATTAAAGCTCACCTGATGGCCACGGTCACTTCTACAGCTGGAACTGGGCGCTTGCATTTTCCTGTTGTTTTGGCTGTGATGCTGAACGATGAGGAATCAGCAGGAGGAGGAATGTAGTAATGCACGGTGAACTAGAAGGAGAAATAAATCACATTTTATTACAATGAATCCTGAATTCATTAATATTAATATTAAGTCCTGGTTACATAATAAGGTTGACAATTCTTCTATTTTTGCATTTTACTTGTACAGTGGAACCTCAGTTTTTTGCCCCCAAATTCGAACAAAAATTCCAATTTTGAACATGGACACCCAAAACAAAACACTCAATGGTGTGATCTTCTTTGTGTTTTGGGTCATTATCCAAAAAAACAAGGCATTTTCACCGGTGCTGTACAGACTGACCTGAACATAAACACATCCCTTGCCTTCTGCTTTCACTTTGTATTTCCCAGGAACCTTCTGCAGCTGACTCTCCTGATAGAGCAGCCTGTTACTCTGATTCACCATAAACCCCTGCCTCACTCCTGATGGAGATGTTACTGTGACTTTCATTTTTTCCGAAGCGCTGTAAGTAGCAGCGCTGTATTTGGCCAGAGCCTGCAGAGCCACTACAGTGTCCTGATTAATGAGAGAAGGAAAAAATACAATTAGTGATTTAGTCATTTTTCAGGCTTGGCACTGATGTCAGGTTAAGTGATCACGGTGTGAATTCTTACCTGTGTGGAAGCGAAGCCTCCAAAGGCGTTCTGTTGCTGAGCCAGCCAGTGAACGACGCTGGCACAGTAGGTCACACCAAACCCAGGCAGAAAGGGTCCAGAGAGCAACGCTAAAAGCACGTATGAGGTCATCTCGACCTCCAGAGAGTCCACCGTCCTGTCCTTCTCTCTGCTCCAGTGTCGCCCGTCCGCTGAGAGGCAGATATTAGATAAATGTTTAGGATTTGATAAATCAAATCAAACACAAACAAAAACTGACATGATATTCTCTATCAAACTTACTTCATACTTAGTGTTTTGATTGGCCCTTACTAAGTACAGAATATCTAACCTGACACGATGGCCTTTCCATTCAGCTTGGTGAGCAGCATGTGTCTCATGGTCTGATCTCCAGCCAGGGTGAAGGTGTAGGACAGGAGAGCCATGGCGTAGGTGGAGGTCACATGATCAGAAGCATTTCTCAGACACGTCAGGCTCTTTGAAACTACAGGATCCTGCACATGACGTACAATTTAATGTACTAGGAATGCAAGAGATGTGAAAAAATGGCAAAGAGACCAAGCTTGGTTTAAATGTTTAAATCCCAGCTCTGTCAAGATGTTCTGGTTCTAAAATATTATTTGGAACACCATCTAGTGCTAACAGCACTATTTAAATACAACTTATTGGTGTTGTATTGCTTTTACATAAGGAAGTCTTTAAAAACTTTATAGGTTATTTTAACAGACAGTTGTTGACATAAGGAGTGCAAAACAATATTATCTGATTTATATTATTTTTTCCTTACTCCTTTTTTTATTCCTCTTTTCACATGGGCTACCACATCAACCACTTACCAACCACCTGACACACCATAGCAACTACCTAGCCCTGACTTACCCAAACCAAAATATTAGTCTACATATTATTATATTTAGTTTGAATTATTACATTTTTAAATATGTTCCCTCTGTTAATATTGATTTAGCTTCTGCTTACATAAACTATTACTATAAACGTATTAATTAGGTAACTTAGTTTAATTCTTACATATAACATCTAGGCCACCCCAGCAGCTCAGGTCTCTTTTTGAGAATTGGTCCTCCCAAGGTTTCTTCTTATAATGTTTAGGGATTTTTCTTGCCACTGTCACCCTAGGTTTGCTCAGTTTGGGGTTGGCCTTAGATATTAGAAGATAACAGAAAATTGTAAAGTTGCTTTGAGACAACGCTCCACTGTAAAAAGCACAATAGAAATAAATCTGACCTTGACTTTGACATGTGATATAAAATGCATACTTTTAAGATGTCATTTTAATTGTTTTTTCTGTTAAGATGACGTTTTCTTGTCTCACGCTGGATGGAAGTGGTTTACTCACCGAAGCATTAACTTTTAACTCCAGCAGAGCAGCAGTAATGTACGCAGAGAGAGTCACCTCATCATTCACCCCTCCCTGGCAAAGATAGACCAATAAGTATTTTAATTAGTCAGTTATCAATCACTGAGACAATTTTGACAAAAGAAATAAAATAAAAGAACACAATGAACATACATGGCACATTTACCTTGTAACAGTCCCTTATATGTTAGCTCTTTGGGTTTAAACCCTAGTCCTAACCCATAGGTAAATACTGTACATTCGTTCATTCATTTTCATACCCACTTTTGGCTTTTGGCAGTGCACAAGAAAGAACGAAAACTAGGGACACTTTAGAGACACCAATTAACCTATCACATGTATTTTGGATCTGGGAAGAAACCAGAGTACCTGTTGAAAATCCAAGCAAACATGGGGAGAACATGCAAAAGATACAAAAAACAGTTAGTGGAAATAAACCAAGGATCTCTGGAGCTCAACTGCGACATATTATTTAACCTTTTAAATTTATACGAGTGATATTACCTGCTTTTCTTTGCTTTTATTTTGTTGATTGTGCTGTTTAGCTTGCTTTTAATTCTATTTTTTTCTTTTATACTTTTATCAAAACCTTCATTCTTTAATAATCACTTTAAGTTGTCAGATAAATGTAACTTTCTTATATTCTTTAGGAATGTTTTTATAAAGCATTTTGAACTGCACTTTGTTTTTTAACACTTAGATTACTTTTTTAAAGTATTATTGTTAATGCAATTTCCCTTGCAAATCGTTGAATAAAAATGTCTTTACTTCGGAGACTTATACATTCAATTGCAGACCTGTATATCATCATTTAAACGCATTTATCTCCTGACCTTTATGTTGGTGTGGAAGAGCCGTCCCACTAAAGCAAAACAGCCATTATCCCGCTGGTGGTGACCAAGCCAGGCTCTGGCCCGATCCACATGCAGCTGAGCGATGAAGATATAACGCTTCGCAGCACCAAATGACTTCATCACGAATGCTGTCAGCCTGAAAACACACACGGGAAAGAAGTAAAAAAGCTTTATATTAATACGTGTGAATATATTGAAAAAATATGGCTTGAGAAAGCTTTCTGTATTTCTGCATAACCTAAATATCATCAGGTTTTCACACAAGTCCTAAAACTGAGCCTATATAGCACAACCTGACTGAATCCTGACTCACCACGTGTTGCCTGATGGATCACTCTTTCCAAATGCGCTGTAAGATCCGTCCGTGTGTTTGTAGGTCAGCTCTCTCTGGTAACCTGCAGAGGGGACGAGTTATTAGAGATCACTCAGGGTTTACTTTAAGCAGTACAGAAACGCAGTGCTCTTATCTACGAGTCCTCACCACTAATGAGGAAGGTTTCAGCTTTGCTCCTGATGTCCGGTGTGAGCTGACCGCTGCTCTCCAGGTACTGCAGGATGAAGATGTTAGGGGCGAACCGGAGCATGTTCTGCTCTCCACAGCCGGACGGCATGGCCAGGAGACTCGCCAGGTTTTTCAGAGCTCGTCCCATCAGATCTCCTGGAAGAGATATTTTAGGAATCAGTTTAAAACTGAAAAATGTCCATATTTAATCTTCATATGACAACAAATACAAAGGCTCACCCAGCACTGAGACTGAAGCCGTGACAGAACCAGTCACGAACACATCAGGTAGCGTTAGTGAGACTGTCCTCTCTATCGGAGCATCTAACAAAGAAAGAAAGAGAGGAAATATTACTGAAGTATTATAATTCAGTGATTAAGATTATGAGAAACCTAAGCTGAAAACTGGGAATAGTTACTGAAATAATCAGTAAGGCTTGACCCAAACCCTTAATTATGTTATTTACTCATGCAGCTTTATTAATTATTCATTAGTCAATTTCAAACTGAAGAGTCACTGCATCGACAGGGAAAGGAACACGGAATCAAATACAATGAAACACAACTAAATCAAGAACTGCTGGGTACACAAGGGCAGAGCTTTAAATAAATATTCTAATATTTATTACCACATACACAGTGCCAATGACATTTAAAAGATGAAGGATCTGACCTGATGGGCTCATGAGCTCGTTGTAGGTTTTGGTCTGTTTGGTTCCTTCAGCCTGAAAAACACACAAGAATAATTCTACTTAAAACTTAAAAAACCTTCGTTTAAAAAAAAATAATAACTGTATTATAATCACTGTACAACCAATGAGCAAAGATGATCAGAGGATCTCCAATTTAACAACAAATGTGTGAGAAAATGATTGAAATGTTTAAAAACAGTGTTCCTCAAAGAAAGATTGGAAGGGATTTATATATTTCTCCCTCTACAGAGCATGATATCATTAAATTTCAAAAAAAAGCCTAAACTGAAGAGGGGTGATCTCCGCTCCCTCAGACAGCACTGCATCAAGAACTGTCCTTCATCAGTAGCTGATAGAACCACATGGACAAGGGATTCCTTTATCAAACCTTTATCAAGCTCTACAATACAGAGTTACATTCACAAATACCACTTAAAACGTTACTGTGCTAAAAAGAAGCCTTATGTTATAACCATGTCCAGAATCTTGACTGTAAGGGTTTCTTTTTACAAAAAGAAAGTACAGGACAATATTATTGTTTAAGGTTCTGCTATTGGAAGGTGCTTATTATTTAGTTTTATAATCATTACTTTCAGTTTAGGACTCACCAGCACCAGCAGTTTCTTTATGACAGTGTCCACACGGCCTTTCTGTGGTACAGTAACAGGCTTATTCTCACACAGGGTTGTTTTCACTGCCTCCGCTGTCACGTTGACCTTCACGTTTCCTACAGTATGCACACACACATTATTCACATCACAAATCAAATTTATTTGAAAAGCATTTTGCTTTAACACCATTCAAAAAAAGTACTCCTGTAGACACAATGAAATTAAAAACCAAGACAGGAAATCAATTTGAAAACTAATTTTAAAAAACTACAAAACTAATACAAATTATAACTAACGACAATTAGTGAATAATTGGGTTCCTTAAGAAAAAGAATACCAAATACATCAAGCGTCCACTTTTATTTACTTTTTTTTTTTACACTTTTATACACTTTTGTTACTTCATTTGTATGTCTAAATTCATTCTATAATATTCTGCTATTACAATAAACTTAAACATAATTATGCATTTATTTGTAAAGATCTGATAAAAAACAGTCTACAATTAAAATTGTACAGCCTATAATTACAAACTAATTTCAAAAACAGTATAAAAAAGCCATGCTAAAATACATTTAAAACAAAACCTGAGTATGAAATAATTGAGAGGTGTAATGGGACGAACCCAGAGCTTGTGGTTTGATGGTCCAGATGAAGGTGAAGCTCTCATCAGCACACAAACAGCGAGTGTAAGTGCAAGTGTCACACACCTGCACCTTGAACTGCTGAGACGCCCCTAACATTGCATTCACCTATAACACAAGCACACACACAAACTTACACACTTATTCTACCAGTAACCCATAGAAGTGAAAACAGTATTACATTTTGTATTTTGGCTTATCGCCATTTCAGTCTGAGCTGTTAGGGCTGATCGATTGTCATATGCGATGGATCCACAGATCTTCACACCAGCAGTTGGGACATTGTGTCGCTCCGCAGCAAAGGCAGGACTGAAGCACTCACCACGAGGCCTCCATACTTGAACCTGACCGTCATCGGAATCAAAAAATAACCTCGATTCATCACTAAGGACGATACGGTTCCAGTGCATAGAAGACCAGGTTTCTCATTCAGGACAGCACTGCAAACGAAGGCAGTCAACGATCTCTTCCCAAGAGGTACACTACCTAAAAGTAGCCCCTGAGAGCCTTTTTAAAGGGCAGCACTATAGTGGAAGCACTTTTAAACCCTCTTGCGGCAAGACCCAGTGTCTAATCAGACCACACCTGAAATCATTTACAGGAGGGAGATGAAAGTCCGTGTTGCCCAGCAAAAGCCCCAAAACATCACTGCTCTAGAAGAGATCTGCATGGAGGAATGGGCCAAGACACCAGCTACAGTGTGTGCCAACCTGGTGAAGACTTACAGGAAACGTTTGACCTCTTTCATTGCCAACAAAGGTTATGTTACAAAGTAATGAGTTGAACTTTTGTGATTGACCAAATAATTCTTTTCCACCATAATTTACAATTAAATTCTTAAAAAATCCCACAATGTGATTTCCTGGATTTTTTTCTCATTTTGTCTCTCATAGTTGAAGTGTAGCTATGATGGAAATTACAGACCTCTCTCATCTTTCTAAGTAGAAGAACTTGCACAATCAGTGGCTGACTAAATACTATTTTGCCCCATTGTATCTGCCTGAGACAGAACTGCATGAAGAGTTTTGCAGCGATCCCAGATTTCTATCTGGTTGCGTTATTTTTTTGGTCAGTGAGTGTATACATTAATTATACACAAATATTCCTTTTGTTTAGGATAAATTTTGTTCTTCATGGGTAAATTCTTGGTAAATTCAAAGTTAACATAGTTCTTTCAACTGTATTTCTGTCAACTGTATCATGTCACTCGGTTGATTTTCCTTTCTGTTTTTACACTTTGGATAATTGTAGCGTCTCTTCCGGTGGGTGTTTTAAATTAAACACACCACAAGCATCATCTTTTACCCAGCAGTATAGTATCTTTAGCCCGACTGTCTTAAAGTGTGTGTATATTTGTGAAGATTGATGTAGTATCATTAATAACCAAGACTGTTCTCACCACTATGCAGCCCTGGAGGTAGTTAAAGACAGTGGCTTTGAGAGTTAGCACTTCTCCTCGGAGGACGGAGCTCGGCATGGACAAACTCACAGAGAAAGGCTGGAATGCGATGAGCTTCGTTTTCGGGGCCACGCCAAACCCGAGGGGGGACATACAGAACGCTTCAGTGTCCCATGTAGTGATGGAGTCTGGTACCACTCTGTCAACTTTCTTCATTCCAGACTTGCTGTACAAGAAATAACAAGAAACTTAGAAACTGTGTTATGAGCTTGGAAAAACTTTATGTACCTACCTGACTGAAACCAGATCCCAAATCCAGGTCTCGGGGGAAAATTTGCGCACTTTGCTGATTGCTGGTCTATTTTGACCAACCGGTGCTTCTTTAGCCATTGCTGTACGTCCGGGTGAATCCACAGCTACAGCAGCAGAGGATGAGAAAGCGATCCCTCAGTACAGTGTGTGTGCGTACATTCATACATTTATTCAGTTATAAGATAAGGCACTCACGACGCATCGGACTGTAGCACTGAGTACGTCTCTTCACATTGGCATTAGTGAGGATCTTGATTCCGATATTCTAAACACACGCACTTTTATCAGTTTGTTCTTTTGGTTTGGAAGCCCACAGTCACTAGAATCATCTCAAAACAAAACTGCATTCTTACTTTAAAAATGTTGTAGACGTCGTTTTTTTGGTTGGCCGGAATATAGATAGATCTTCTTGATCTGTGGACTTTGCCCTTTCCCCTGCCCTTGCCCCTGCTCTTGTGCCTGTCCTTATGCTCATGACTGCCACTGTTCTTGCCCCTGAATGTGTTCTTGCCCCTGTACTTGTTCTTTCCCATACCCATGCCCTTTACCTTTCCCCTCTTCTTGTACTTGTACCTGTACCCGTACCCTTGCTCATGACTGTGCTTGCCAAAGCCCTTGCCCTTGTCCTCATGCTCGTCACTGTCCTCTTGTATGAGTATGCCCTTGTCTATATCCTCGTCCTCCTCCTTTTTCATGTCCCTGACCTTGTGTATGTCCATGGGCTCGCCCTTATACTCAACCTTTTTCATGTCCCTTCCCATGTCTATGTCCATGGCCTTCCCCTTATCCTCAACCTTGTTCTTTTTTATGTCCCTGGCCTTGTCTACATCTATTAACTTCCCTTTATCCTCTACATTGTTCTTTTTCGTGTCCCCGGTCTTCTCTACATTCACGGCCTTCCCCTTCTCCTCAACCTTGTCCTTTTTCATGTCCCTGGTCTTGTCTACAACCACGGCCTTCCCCTTCTCCTCAACCTTGTCCTTTTTCATGTCCCTGGTCTTGTCTACATCTACGGCCTTCCCCTTGTCCTCTACCTTGTCCTTTTTCATGTCCCATCCCTTGTCCTCATCCATGCTCTTGTCTTTGTCCTTGTTCTTGCCAGGTGGACTGTCCAAACAATACTTGTTCTCATCATCAACGTTGGGTGGATATCCTGATATCGTCTGCACAGGTAGAAAGCTGAAGACCTAAAAAGAATTAAAATTTCAAATATTCGCTCTCTGAACCATTGAACATGCTATCGGCATATTACTGCACATTTTAACGGACAATTAACAAAAAGATTCTTCCAAGACTTTACAAACTACACTAACAGATATCAACTCGAAAATCCCTGAACTTTTGCACATGCCAAATTCTACGTTCTGTACATACAGACTGTATGCTGAGCTCCTTCTCTGGTTTGAGCAGCAGCAGGCTCTCATCGATGGCCCTCAGTGAACACAGTGAGCCTGGTGTAGCTCTAAGCTCGAGTGTGACATCTTCTCCAGGAAGCACCTTCTCAGACTTAAAGTTCAGAGACACCTGAAAGAGACAAAAAATAAAGCACCCAGATAGAAATGTGGGGACACACTTGAAGACATTTTATCCAGTCGACAGACCGAGAGGGGGCACATCATTGGACTGAAAGAAGCAGGACAGACGTTAGGTCTGTGCCGTTCTGACCTAGCTGTTAGGAGGTGTTGGGAACAGTGGTTTTTCTTGGGGGCACACACACATGGTAAACAGGCTGCGGACGGACCACCAGTAGAGTTTGATTAGGATTGTTTGATTAGCAGAAGGAAATTTGTTGTCACGGCACCCATTAAGTGTCCTGCCATTGACAGCCAGCCACCATCACCTTCGTTTGCAGTGGTGTCATGACGAGAAACCTGGACTGCTATTGACTGGAACCATCTTGTCTTTAGTGAAGAATCCAGGTTCTGTTATGTGTTATGAGGGACATTAACAACTCAACAATATGTGCAGGATTTCATGTGTTGCCTCTCATGGCAGGGCTTCCAACTGGTATTTTTCAGCAGGATAATGCTCACACACACAGCAAGGGTTTCCCAGGAATGTCTTCGCCAGAGTGCAACACTGGCCTACTGGGTTTACATATTTATCTCCAATCAAGCATTTATGGGGCCAGCTATGAGCGTGCAGGATCTACAGGCCCAGCTGCAACATCTGTGGGTAAACGTGCCACAGGACACCATACAGAACCTGTATGCCCCCCATGAACAACCGTGATACTAACCAGAGCACGTTGGCTGTATGTGTTATTATGATTTAGTGTTTCTCTTATGTTGTCCCCCACAAACTGTACTGTCAGCTAGTGGAAAATATACTTTAATTAAACCTGACATAATTTCTGACCTTGTTAGGCAAACAGAGCTGAACAGGGAAGTTCATGCTGTCTGCTACAGCCTCGCCGCTCGGCAGGAGTGTGTAGATCACAACCTGAGCTACAGGAGTCAATTCTTGTACATTCTGCAGCTGAAACGACACTCCGCCTGTGTTCTCTACAAAACAGATTGAGGGATTTCAATGCATCAGACATTAGAGCACATAAACACAAATAATCACAACACACCTGAGCAATGCAGAAATTAGAACAGGCTCCGATTAAAAATTTACACAGCGTCGCAGTCCATCAGTTTCTGACTTTACACACAGTCTGATTTTTATTGATAAAAAACGCACATCAAGTTTTGTTCTAATTTATGCGACCAATCAGAGCTCGACTGTCGGGCAGAAAAGCTCCTCCCGCTAGTAGCAGAGCACAAGAATTTATAGGACTAGCAACACGCTGATTATAAAAACATGGATATTAAAGCAAAGATCTGGTGGAATAGAACTGAAAGGCTGGAGAATGATGGAGATAAAGCTCACAGGGACTGGATGGACCCATTTGATTATTTATCTGAGTGCATCCTAATTTGTTCATGATCACAAAAATACAAACTAGAGCTTCCTGCACTCATTGTCACTCATGATTTTGTTTTTTTGTTGTTGTTGACAATGTGAAAAAGACAAGGCGAAATCTCCTCGACACATCAAGAGAAGTAATAGGAGGTTTATGAATGTGGTGCGGGAGGTCGTCCAGGTAGATGGAATTAGAGGAAAGATACGGAGGATGGGGGGTGGCGCCCTCTAAAGGGAGCAATCAGAGGGACAAGTATAAATCTGTCCAGTTGATATGGAATCACATAAATCCAATATTTTACAACACAATATTTCTAAACCTCTTTCTGCCTTGATGGCAACTGGGATACTTCCGTGCTGAACCAGTCTGCCTCTGGACATCACCTAGAGAAACAAAGGCAGAGGCAAGGTTATTACTGATTAATGAGCTGAGTAATGTGGACATAAGTAAGGATGACCTATTAAAAATACACTGCTCTGGATACATCTCTGGTCTAAGAGGCCACTCCAGTGTTTCTTAAAATCTCTATATGTCTACATCTCTACATGGACGGCAGCTATGTAAATCCAGTATCGGATGAATTCCAGCACAGACACACCTGATTCTGCCTGAAACAAATCTTATTTATTATGGTAAAGTACAAGGCACATGAAAGCAGTGACTGAAATATTGATTTCTGAACTCCTCTAGTTAAAACATGAGTACTGTTTTGTTAAAAAGTAAATGTAAACCTGTTTTCTTTGTAGTATGTTTAGTGTTATTAGTCAAGGTCTGAAAGCACTGCGTTTGTTATTTTGACCAACTGTCGTTTACAGCCAGTAAGTGACTCTTTTATTTTCATTTTCATAGCTGCAAATAAATATCTTTATTTGGAATCGGTCAGTAATTTGTAGAATAAAACAAAAATGCTCCACATTTCACTCAAACACATACAGTAACTACAAATAGTAAAACCAGAGAAACCGATCCGTTTTGCAGTGGACTCTTTTTTTCCAGAGCTGTATACGGTATACACATTGATATGCTATACCAATGTTGAACACTAGGGGCAGCTGTCTGTTTTTTTAAAGGATTACTTAAGGGACGTTCGATATTTAAGGGAACATTTAAGGGTTTATGATGATTTCCCTTAAGAAAGCCATTTGGTAACACTTCAGGTATTTATTTTCTGCAACACACAACTTTAAGATAAGTTTAAGGAAAATCATAAGGGAAAATTTCGCTTAAGCTGTTTTATGCCAGCGGGCACAGAACCCTGGTGGATGATGTTGGTATTACATGCTGAATAGGTACAGTGTAAGTTTAAGACAAAAGTATTTCTATTTGCTTGTGGAGTCTTTATGTAAAAGTCTTCTACATACCATGTAGAAGAAATGTAGGGGATTTTGCTGAGATCCGAGAGCGCCTTCCTGTAGGAGGTACTGTGCCTTAATGACGGTGTTTTTCTCACAGCTGAATGGCAGCTGGGAATGGTCCAGTGTTACAAAACTCCTGCTGCTGGAGTAGAATGGTTCAATCGTCCGGTAGGCAGTGGGGTAGTTGGGGGTGCGTACGGTATTCTGACCTGCAAACCTTTGTTCTGTCTTCTGATATTTAGCCTGATATAAAAATGAGAGAAAAACAAATGCGTCACTCAGAAATGCAGAAATTTACAAGTAAAAACGAGAAATAGACAGATATAAAAATTATTTAAAAAAATATGTTCTTAAATAAAATAAATTGTAATGTATTTACGTTGTATTTTTCTGTTCTTAAATCTGTCATGAGATTTTTTTTTTATTTAGCTTTCTTAACTTACTCAACTTTAGGACATTCAGTTATATAAGTAATTCAAAAATGTTATTTTTTATTTGCCTTACGACAAATGTCTGGCATTTAAAAACAGAAAACTAGATGAAAATGAAAAAAAAATGAAAACAATAATCCAATCTTTTAGAGAAGGTATGGGGTGGCATGAGGACCATCACAGGATTTAGGTCAAGAAATAACAGAGGTGTAGAAGGAAATATGGACAGAGCCAATGAGCTAAATCTATTTTTTAACAGATTTAACACTACAGGTTCTATCCTCCCCATCTTGATTCCTCAGAGGCCGGTCCTCAGAAACTCACCGTAACCACCCCCAAACCTACTCCTGATAGTCTTCCCCCCTTCTGTGACATTTCACCTCACACCTTCACCCCTCCAGCACATAGCACCTCTACATTGTGTCTCACTGCTGACCAGGTGAGGAAACAACTGAATAGACTAAACAAAAACAAGGCTGCAGGACTGGTGCTTAAAGCCTGTTCCACCCAACTTTGTGGAGTATTTCAGTATGTTTTTAATATGAGTCTGAGTCTCCAGAGGATTCCTGTGTTGTGGAAGACTTCTTGCATTGTTCCTGTTCCGAAGATGGCACGACCTAGTGACATCAAGGATTACAGGCCAGTGGCCCTGACGTCCCACATAATGAAGACCATGGAGAGGCTCATCATGGATCAGCTCCGGCCACGGTACAACCATTTCTGGACCCCCTTCAGTTTGCCTATCAGCCCCGCCTAGGAGTTGAGGACGCCATGATCTACCTGCTCAACCGAGTCTACACTCATCTAGACAAGCCTGCCAGCACTGTCAGGGTTATGTTTTTTGACTTCTCCAGTGCGTTCAACACCATTCGGCCTGATCTTCTGAGTGACAAGCTGAAAGAGATG
Source organism: Ancistrus triradiatus (assembly GCA_025084515.1). Classification (NCBI taxonomy): domain Eukaryota; kingdom Metazoa; phylum Chordata; class Actinopteri; order Siluriformes; family Loricariidae; genus Ancistrus; species Ancistrus triradiatus. The sequence continues at coordinate 66,894 of JAJAGP010002280.1, read as the reverse complement.
CAGGTAGAGTCCTCCCTAGTGTCCTGGATTGCTGACTACCTAACTGGAAGACCACAGTATGTACGTCTGAAGAACTGTGTGTCAGACAGGGTAGTTAGTAACATTGGCGCTCCACAGGGAACTGTCCTCTTTACCCTTTACACATAGGATTTCAGCTACTGCACTGAGACCTGTCACCTTCAGAAGTTTTCTGACGACTCAGCAATAGTAGGATGTATCAGCAAGGGTAATGAGGATGAGTACAGAACGATGGTGAAGGACTTTGTCGAATGGTGCGAGTTGAACCATCTGCACAAAGTCATTCCTACCTGTGGCAATCAAACTTTATAACTCCTCCCTTAACACTTGATGGGCTATATTCATTTGATTTGCTGTGCAAAATTCATCCTATTTTTGTGCAATTCATCATACGTGCAATATTATGTCCATAATCATCATTCTGGTCAACTTATAATACAACCAATTATCATCACTACCACTTCAGAGTATCTGTGTGTATTTATATTCACGTCAACTCTCGTGTGTATTTAAATTCATGTTTATGTATATAACTATTTCTTGAATAATTTTCCTTCTTTATTAGAGTGTGTATTTATTTAATTTTGTTTTTTTGGTACTTTTATACATAAATGGGTGCTTCTGTAACAATTGCAATTTCCCCCTGGGATCAATAAAGTATTTCTGATTCTGATTCTGATTTTAAGAATAACTGAGTATTTAAATACACAGCGAATCTAAGATGTAATTTCCTTTCATTGTTACATTTCTTAAAAGAAAATAAGATCCCTGGTTTGGTTCCTGGCCTGTATTCCATCTTAGTGGAGTTTACATGTTCTCCCCATGTCTGCGTAGGATTCCTCCCAAATTAAAAAAGACCAAAAGACATGTTACATCAATTGGTGTCTCTAAAGAAGTGAGTGAATGAGTGAATGTGTGTTTAAGTGCCCTTCAATTGATTGGCACACTTTCTAAGGTTGATTCCTCCCTTGTGCCCTGCCTCCCTGTGAATAATGTTAGTTATTGTAAACATAAAGAAATAAAGACATCACCCACCTCCAGAAGAACTGATTTCTGACCCCACTCTTCAGTCCTGAGGGAGAACTCAGCGATACCGTAATCATTGGTAACCAGGTCCTGTACAGGGTTCTTATAATCACTGTACTTGATGGTCAGAGTCACTGGTTTGTTTTTAAGAGGATTGGAGTTTGGACCAATCACTTTAACCTAATAAAAAATAAACCCGAGCAAAATGTCAGCACAGGAGTAAACAAAATGAAAAGGAATTCTTAGTCACACATTACTGTATATACACTCATTGGCAAAAAGAAGGAGTTCGAATGAATCTTTACCTGTCTGAATGTAATTATGATGTATATAAGTAATTACAGTCTTAGAGAGAAAAGATAAGATTATTGGGGAAAACTGTACAGTTGAACAGAGGCTCTAGTTACCCTGTTAGGCCACTTCTAGCCTGGATACAAGATGAGATACAGTTGGACATGAAGGCATACAGATTCATATCACTACTAGAGGTGACCGACTGTCATATGCAATGGCTCCCCAGATCATCACACCAGCAGCTGGCACACAGCAAAGGTAGGATTGAATCGCTCACTACGAGGCCTCCATACTCAAAACCGACTGTTGTTGGATTCCAAACAGAACCTGGATTCATCACTAAAGACGATACCGTTCCAGTCCGTAACAGTCCAGGTTTCTCGTTCACTGCAAACAAAGACTATGGTGGCTGACTGTCAATGGAGGACATATAATTGGCACCTGGAAATGGTCCGGGCAGAGACAGGGTGTGTAGTGAAGGTGCCCCGTGTCTGGATGGCGTATAATGAAACTGTGGGAGCTGCTCGTGCTTGTCGGTGGATCAAACGATCCTCTATACTGGTGATCTGTCTGAGCTGTCCGGAGCCTGCTCACCTGTGTGTGTGTGTTCCCCCATAAAACCACTGCTCCCAACACCTCCTAACAGCTAGGTCAGAATATCCCAGATTGCAGCAATTCATCAAAACGACCATCCTGCTTCTCTCAGTCCAATGATGTGCCCCCTCTCAAAGTCTGTCAAGGGGGCAAAATGTCTTCAAGTGTAGAGTTGTACAATCTCTCACTAAGAGGTACATTACCCAAAAGTATCCTTTGAGAGCCTTTTTATAGGGCCGCACTATAGGGGAAGTACTTTTACGCACTAATCAGTCTACTCAGACCATATCTGTAATACTTTACATATCTGAGACGGAACTGCCTGCCGAGTTTTGCAGCAATCCCACATTTCTATTTGGATGCTTTATTGTTTTTGTCAATGAGTCTCTCTCTCTCTCTCTATCTGTCTCTATGTATGTATATATATGGGATTTGAACCCTGGACATTTGGGTCCATAGTCCAGTACCTTAACCGCTAGGCTACCACAGTCATGTGTGTGTATGTATCTATGTATGTATGTATATACAGTAGGGCAAAAAAGTATTTAGTCAGCCACTGATTGTGCAAGTTCTCTGACTTAGAAAGATGAGAGAGGTCTGTAATTTTCATCATAGCTACACTTCAACTATGAGAGACAAAATGAGAAAAAAAATCCAGGAAATCACATTGTAGGATTTTTTAAGAATTTAATTGTAAATTATGGTGGAAAATAAGTATTTGGTAACCCACGAACAAGCAAGATTTCTGGCTCTCACAGACCTGTAACTTTTTCTTTAAGAAGCTCTTCCGTCCTCCACTCGTTACCTGTATTAATGGCACCTGTTTGCCCTCGCTATCTGTATAAAAGACACCTGTCCACAGCCTCAAACAGTCACACTCCAAACTCAACCATGGCCAAGACCAAAGAGCTGCCAAAGGACACCAGGAAGAAAATTGTAGACCTGCACCAGGCTAGGAAGAGTGAATCTACAATAGGCAAGCAGGTTGGTGTGAATAAATCAACTGTGGGAGCAATTGTAAGAAAATGGAAGACATACAAGACCACTGATAATCTCCCTCGATCAGGGGCTCAAAGCAAGATCCCATCCCGTGGGGTCAAAATGATCATGAGAACGGTGAGCAAAAGTTCCAGAACTACAAGAAGGGACCTGACGAATGACCTGCAGAGAGCTGGGACCAACGTAACAATGATGAAAATTACAGACCTCTCTCATCTTTCTAAGTAAGTGAACTTGCACAATCAGTGGCTGACTAAATACTTTTTTGCCCCACTGTGTATATATACATATCATTGTATCATATATACCATAGTATCATCTGTTCTTTAATCACCTTTCCTTTGTAGTTCATTCCAGATTTATATGCTGAAGGTACATCCTCAAATGTTACCGTCACAATCTCAGCTGTAACAGTCATGCTGGCTGAACCCCTCAGAATCAGTCCTATAAAAATACACACCGGGTTAAAACAATCACAAACACCATTCTCCACCTAAAAGCTCTCAAACAAACTGTGTAGTAAATTATGATTTTAGATTAAGAAGTTTAATCAGTTTGGTTTAAGTCTTTCTTTATTCTCCCATCTGTTTTTCTCTCTTTTTCTTGCTTCTACTTTCTTCACTGTTTTGTAACCTGGTTTGTAATCTTCGTCCCTTTAGCACATTTACCTCTTTGTTGCCACTGTGTTTTTTTTAGTTTTAAGCCAAGTTCCACTTGTATTTTTAAATAATATAAGATGTTAAACCAAGTGTTTCTTACCCGTGCCGTGTTCCTCCACCTCACAACTAACTGTGATTAGATCTTGATAGAAGGGATTGGTTAAAGCAAAGTCTTTCAAATTCAGCACATGAGAGGTACATCCTGATTTATCAAGCTACAATAAAAAAATGAAAAGAGCAAAAAACCTTTAAGTCTGAATCGTTATCAAGTAGTCCAGAAACTCCAGAAAAAATAATATAAGTAGACTTTGCCAAAATAATACTGCTTCAGCTACATTTGGAATAAATATAATATCACTTAGGATCAATTACCTTTATTTATACAATGCGTTTCATACATTTAAAAAGCATGAAAAAGCAAAAAAGGAAGCGTTTTAACAAATGTACTAACCGTCAAAGGATAAGTCTTGCATATATCCGTTGAGTTGTTTTCTGGCGCGAGGTCGAATCCGTATCTGAAGCCGCTACGACACACTACGGTCTTCACAGCGCCACTCACGGGCTTCCCGTAGGTAAATCTGCAAAGAAATAAATAAAATATATAGTCTTACTGGATAAGTTATGCATTACATTATAGAAGCAGATTTCTGGATCAAGGTGCAGTAATCGTTTAATCCTAATGTTCTCACGTACTTTGCGCAGACTTTCACCAGTGCTGATGTGTCCAGGATGGTTATGACAGGAGGACACTGGACTCTCACCTCAAACTTTGGCAGCACTACAAGAAATAGTAAATATTATAATAAAACGAAAAATGATAACGGGATCCTGTACTTTGGTTCTAACAGCGGGATCTCACTCTGATTTGCTTCTGTCGGTAGAACAGTGTACCTTAGTAACAACAGCCTGCCTTATAAATCAGACCCATTTTATTTAGTATGTAAATAAACTCTTTTGTTAATACATTAAAGCTTATCAATCGATGTATTGTGTTTATTTTCTGTATAATAAACAGTTATTGGGATATTCTGTTCCTGACTGTTAGGACTGAAGCCTGTAGTCTGGTGATGATCCTTTAGCAGCGGAGGGACGATAGAATGGAGCGATTTTACCTCACAAACTGTTGATAAACAAATCGTTTTTTTCACTACTTACTACTTTACTTCACCACTCGAAGGTAGTGAATTCTAATGATAGAATATTCCTAATTCCCATTTATAATGACAGAACGTTTCTGAATTCGACTTCCAACTGTCACTTTTACACACTTCTATTCTATTCTTAGTGTTTTGGGGGGGTCACCTTTTTTTTCTTTTTTTAAAGTTTGGTTTATATATCCTTCTTTTTTCAATTCTTCTTTCTTCACTTCCAATACAGATTTTCTGTCACACATTGTAAACAAACTGTTTTCAGATGTTTATACCATTTTAATAAAATTGTAATTTTCATCTTTTTTAGCATGTTTATCTCATCGTAGCCACTGTGTTTGAAACTACGTTCATTAATAAACTGCTGTTTAGGGCTTGGACCCCTTAACATAGCAAATGTAAAGTGAAATCATAACAAAATATGAAAACAAAGCTACCATAGTGTGACACAAAATGATTAAAAATCACACATTTTTATCTCTATAGTGCAGTAATGTTCAAAATTCTAAATACAGAGTATTCATAAATTCCTGTTTCAAAAATGACCTGAATTTTATCATCAATCAATCTGGCTGTCAAAGGTAATTTTCATATTATAAACATATTAATAAATACATTCTTGGCTATTACTTTGTAAAATTGAGAGATTGTATTTAGAGTCTGTATATATTACAGCACATATTAGATGCTTAAGATGTTTTAGGACAGAATTGTGCTGGTGATCAGCGTAACTCAGTTCAGTATGAATGAAAATAAGGACTGGCTCTGACCATAGTCACTGATTTCAAAGGTCTGGGTGATGGGTTCATTCTTTTGGTTCCAGGCTGTGATGACGTAAAATCCATAGAGTGATTCAGTGTTTGTGGGATACGACAGATCCACTAGACCACTGGACGTGGAGATGTTCAACCACTGACCAATACGATTAAAGCTTGGATCCTCACAGAAAAACAGCAACACAAAAATATAAAGTTATCCAGGGTTTTAAAAAGTTTGTAATGATTTAAAGTCTGTTACTGCAAGGTAAAATCTTTTATCATAGATTCAAAACATGGACAGTTATTGAATGATGAATGTTGATTCGTACCTGCAGCTCTATTTTTAGAAACTGGAACAGAAAAAAATAAATAAGTTAAGTAAGTCAAACACATTTCACTCCTGTCAAGCCTGGATTCAGAAATTCGGTTATTTTTTCTGTTTTACCGCACTTACATAAAACATTTTTAGTGCATTTTACAGTTATTTGTTACACATTTTATTGAAAATAGTAACAGCGTTATTAATGCAGTCATTAAACAGTATTTGTATGTAGTTTAGCTGATACAGATACAGAGGTTAGAATTAATGATATATAATCTCATATCTAATATACTGTAATGTCGTACCTTCTGATTGTAGGTGAGGAAAGTGGGATCCAGAGAGACTATGCGGAACTTGACTGCATAGAAAAGAAGATAGAGTCATTAGGTACTTTAAATTACGTAGTCTTTAAACTACGTTATATTTACTCAATATGTATTTTACCTTCAATAAAATCTACTAAATGCTTAAACTCGGTTAAACTCTTCATACCCTTTCATATTTTCACATTTTATTATGATGCCAATTTATTAAAAAGGAAAAACAAAAATTTCACATGGACATAAGTATTCAGACCCTTTGCTAGGCCACTTGAAATTGAGCTCTGGGGTCATCCAATTTCTCTTGATAATCTTTGAGATGTTTCTACACCTTGATTGGATCCACCTGTGGTAAATTCAGTTGATTAGACATGATTTGGAAAGACACACCCATGTATAAGGTCTCACAGCTAACAATGAATATCAGAGCAAAAACTGCTGCAGTGAAAGTTCTCAAGAGTGCAGTGACCTCCATAATTCTTAAATTGTAGACGTTTGCAGTAACCAGGACTCTTCCTAGAGCTGTCAAAGGGCTTTGGTAAGAGAGGTGACCAAGAACCCAATGGTCACTCTCATTGAGCTCCAAAGATCCTGCGTGCAGATGGGAGAAACTTTCAAAAGGTTAACCATCAGTGCAGCACTCCACCAATCTGGACTTTATGGCAGAGTGACCTCTCTGGAAGAGAATCGTCTCCTCAGTAAAAGACACATGAAAGCACCTAAAGGACTCTCAGACTGTGAGAAAAAAGATCTTCTTGTCTGATGAAAATATTTGCCCAGATTGGTGGAGTGCTGCAGTGACCTTCTGTATTTATAATAAAGCACAAGCTAGAAGGTGAGGGAGCGTTACCGCTTTGTCCTGGTTTGTAGATGGGTTTATCGGTCTGAACGATGACCAGCTCACTGCGAGGTCTGATCAGGATCTTTGTCATCCCCTTCACAAAGAATTTTGCTTCTTTGATCTGGAGGACAATGGACGCCACTGACTCCACGTGGACTTCAGGAACCTGTGTGGAAAAAAAAAACGGAGAAGAAATGCTTTCCAGGCTTGACCCCTGGTGGAATTATGAGTCTTGTTCACAACAAACAGTTCTGTGCAAAAGTCTCAGGCCAACATTAAGTTAGATATACCATTCTGAGAGGAAAGTCTCCTCTTGACTTGACTTGTAGTAGATCTCAGTCTCACCTTGTGCTCAAATTTGAAAAATTAACACTTCACTAAAGACAGGAGTCTCAACATGAACTCAGTCATTTCTCACCCAAAGACTAAGAGCCATCACTTTTGATCCTGTGAATTATTATTTGATCTGGGATGGTTTATTCACCTTAATGTCTGAGCAAATACTTTATAAGAATTCACTTTATATTGTATAAACCAGTGATTTTACAGTATCCCTGATCTAATAAATCATCTCCTCTCTCTCTGGAAGCCTGGTCTTTGCAAAATTGTGTCTGTTTTAGGAATAAAACATTCAAAAATAAACTAAAACTGGACGGCTGTTTGTGTTCATTGTGTTTAATAAGGGTTAAAAAAGCTTTCATCCTTTACTCGTAAGGGTCTTGCTCAAGGACCCAACAGTGGCAGCTTGGCAGAAGCAGGATTTGAACCCTGGACCCTGGAACCCTGGACCTTAACCACTAGGCTACCACTGTCCCAACAAATAAAGTGAAAACATGTAAATGATCTGAAAACAAACTCTCAGCTTTGACACCTTTAACCTCAGAAGTATCTTGTCTCAATTTTTTTCTAAAAGTATTTCTCCTAAGCAATTTTAGGAGAAACATCTGTGACAAAGCTGAATTTCAAGTAAAAAAGTCTACTGAGACACCAAAGAAAGTTTGAGCTAATAATCATCCTCTGGGATTGTCTTAGCAACAGTATAATGACCATATACTGTATATTTATTTCTCAGTCTCTTTATTTAGAATACATTCAGAAAAAGGCCAGAAATTTGTATGCACTATTTAAAAAAAATTGCTTCTATAGGCTACAGCTCACAGAGATTGGAATGAAGATCAGTGGAATAGAGGATTATGAACTGATGAATCCAAGTTTGAACTTTTTGGGTCCAGTCATCGACAATATGCTATACCTGGTCCTTACACAATTACTAAAACAACAAATCTAATGGTGTCCGAAGACTTTTGCAAAGTACTGTACAAACCATTAACATTGGGATGTGTCTAAACTTTTGCACATCCCTGATTTTATAATCCAGAATGTTTCTATGTTCAAAAATCGGCCATATTCAAATCTGTCTCTAAAGACATAGAGTTAATGTCAATTGTTTCTGTTTGCCTCTCCTTTAAAAAATAAGCAAAACATTGTTTGAGCAGGAGTGCCCAAATTTTAACGCTAGATTAATTTGCTACTAAATCACGTCCTGTGAGTGAGAGTCAGACCTGGAACGGGACGCACTTATAGTAGTCCTTAGTTATGGAGTTCTCCTTCAAGAGGTCACGCCGGGTCTGTTTAAGCTGCAGACTGATCATCAGGGAGTAGGTCCACTGGGATATGGGTCTGATGTGGACACATAGTTTCTCTGTGGTGCCACCTACAGCCTGAGAGGTCACGGTCAACATGTAAATACTGGGAAGAAATATAAACACAAAGACAATACATCAGGCATCTTAAAAAGATAAATGTCCCCATGCAAATAATAAATTATATCTATGTATTATTTTTTTTAAATGTTGTTTTTGTCTTGTTGGGTGTTTTATGTTGCTTTTTAGTTCAATCTTATTTTTCCTTTCCATTACTGTCATTAATATCAAAATATATCAAAAAAGTCTTTTGATAAAGTTCAACTTATCATTAAGCTGAGCAACTGAGGGTTAAAGGCCTAACTTTGGCAGAGCAGAGTAACTCTATTAGCAGATCCAGGATTTAAACTCATTTTATGAAACATTTTCCTAATGAAAATTTTTGAACCCAAAAAAACAGTAAATTTCACGTTCAGTTCCTTGACATACAGTAGGCTATATAATGAAACAGAAAATAGTTTCCACAGATTTGATTGATATTTTGATGAGTTACTGTCTCAATATATCTTGAAAACGCACTGACCAAATAAGGAATTGGAGATAAAGACGAAATGGAATAGTTTTGTTCAACAAAATGAAGTAAAGCAGCCACCCTTTACAGATGCCCAAACATCTTGGAGACATTCTGGAATTCAAGTAGGTATGGTTTGGCAAGTTCCTTCCCAGCACTCTTTCCAAAGTTGGAGGTTGTCGTGATTTTTCACACATACCAAACCAACTCGATGATGATTAATGATATTTAATGATATATTTTACAAAATATATGATGGATTATAATACTATTTATTCATGTATATAATGTAGAAGGAAGGCTAATGGATGTAAAGTATTATTGTTTCCATTTCCTTCTTTTTATTCTTACATGACGAAAAAAATCTTAATCCAGTCTCAGTCTTGTCTCGGTCTCTCTTGGCTTTAACACTACTGCTTACATTTGTAAAATATCGGCTACAAATTCGCTGGAACAGCTGAAAAATGAAAATATTGAGGTGACCTAAAGCTTTCGATCAGACATTGTATTTCTTTATTTTTCCTATAAAAATGGTTGCCACACACATCATGAACTCGTGAAGGAATAATGCTTTGGTATTGCATAACATTCATGTTCTACCTTAATGAATTAATATGTTAACTCATGCATTAAGACATGCATGAGACATGCTCACTTTATGCATATTCATGATGTATTAGACCTACAAGTATTTTATTTATGATTACAGTATTAAACCGATTCGCCACACAAGATCTTCACACATCATATCACATAAATCTGGTGTAATTGTATTTGTTTGCAAGCTTTTCCTATATACTTTAACATCTATAATATAAAACCCAAAGATAAATAACAAAAGGTTGAAGGTTCTTACAGTTCATTGCTGTTTTGATTGCTGTCCCTGATTTGCAGGAGCAGAAAGAGAGCAGCGATCACGGTGGAAAAGTGCATCCTGAAACACAGTCTTACCTAACCAGAGCAGCTCATAGTAGTTATGGTATTTAACTCCCAACACACACACATAGAGATAGAGATTCTGCAGATGTACAGCGTCGTTATTGGGTGAAACTTCAGTTAGATGGGGGCACCACCCACCTCTGGTTCCCTGCTGGCATTGCTGCACCCCGCACCACCGACCATCAAGTTTTAAGGAATCGATAAGAAAGCTGATATGTCCTGGCTGGTTCTGAAAAACAAAACACAATTAAGTTTAGATCCGTCCCGTTGTTTTGTTTTCCTAAAGTAGAATGCAGAGACATGAAGTAAGATTTGTTCAGGGTCTGCTCAGGGTCATCTCCGTCCACATCCTGCACTGTTATGACTAGGTTCGAAAACTATTTAGAAACCGTTCCTGAGATAAAGGTTGAAAGTCAGAGATAACCGATTTTATTTTCTTAACAAGGACAGTCTATATTTTATAAATTATTGTTTCAGCCTGTCCATAGTGTCAGGTGTACACTGACAGTAAAAGTCTCAGACGCCCAGGAAAAAATGTACTGTGAATTTTCATAGTAAAACCGTGAATAGCTTGACAGTTTTAATGTGAACTTTCACAGTTTGACCATGACGTTCACAGTTCTACTATGAATTTTTGATGGTAAATTGGTTCTACTCTGAAATTTCATAGTACAACTGTAAACTTGGTGGACTATGAAAGCACCATGAAATATTTCACAGTTGTACTATGAATTTTGGTGGTAACTACTGTCAAATGTCACAGTACATTTTTCGTGGGCGGACCTGCACCTACTGAAAAATTTAAAACATGCACATTAGGAAGCATTTCTCGTACTTCTAACGCGCATTAAAAATTTATATATATATTTATATATATATATAATTTATATATATATATATATATATGTAACGCGCGTTAAAATATATATATATATATATATATATATATATATATATATATTTTTTTTTTTTTTTTTTTTTTTTTTTTTTTTAACGCGCGTTACAACTACGAGAAATACTATGTCGTAACTAATGACCTATTTATTTACTGAATTAAATTGTGTTTCCTGTTGTGTTTGCATTAAGTACTTTCCGTTAGAAATCCGACTAAAACTAATTTTCCTTTTCCCAACTGTTTACAGCTTCTGTAATCCCGAACTTCTCCACAGGGTGGCAGAGTCTTATGTACTGCAAGGAGAACGATGACCTTTAAGTCTCTGAGCCGTTGGGATTCGGTCAGCCACTGTTTGCGATAGAAGTAGTTTCGATTTTCTCCACGGAGTAACAGACTTTCATCAGTTAACCTAAAAAGTTATCAGGCTGCACAGCGGCACAATTTACAACAATTAACATTTCATGAGTGTGATTTTAAAGGCAACCTAATTTAAAACCCAGCATTTTAAACTCCAATTATTGATCATCTACAGATAAATCTTTTCCTATCGAAACTTGAACTAGGAATAAAGACCGTACCTTATTGGAGGATCCCCTGTAATGAAAATAGAAAGCTTCATTAAGATGCTAATGAAAGACAGACCTCCATCATTAAATAGCTGAGTTAAAAAAGATCGAGTATTAGCTTTTTCTTGTTGAATGTCTACAAGATCATATAATAAACTTGAACTGATAGAAGTGAAGTCGAATAATTTAAGACATCATTAAAATGGGCTTTGAACAACCCTTGACATAAACCCATTTTTTAATTTGTGTAAGATAACTAAAGGTGGGTGGGATTTGATTTAATGAAGTGATGGTCAGAAAGCTTGTGGTGCTGTAACATGGTGTTGTTAATGTATCAGTGTAAGGGCTGTGATTTCAAAAGCAAATCGTAAATATCTGAAGAATCATTCTGACATTCCTCCCTTCTGACCCTTTTCCCTTTCCACAGCAGACTACTGAATTACAGCCTGCTGTGTCTTCCCTAAATAAACTCACCTTCCTGTCCACTTGTCAGAGAATTCTAAAGGAAAATGTCAGGACATCTGTCCATGAACTGAATCTCAAGAGAAGGTGGGTCATGCAGCAAGACAGCGACCCTAAGCACACAAGCCGTTCTACCAAAGAATGGTTACAGAAGAATAAAGTTCATGTTTTGGAATGGCCAAGTCAAAGTCCCTGACCTTAATACCAATGGAAATGCTGTGGAAGGACCTGAAGTGAGCAGCTAATGTGAGGAACCCACCAACATCCCAGAGCTGAAGCTGTTCTGTACGGAGGAATGGGCTAAAATTCCTCCAAGCCGGTGTGCAGGACTGATCAACAGCTACAGGAAACGTTTAGCTGCAGTTATTGCTGCACAGGTGGGTCACACCAGATACTGAAAGCAAAGGCTCACATACTTTTTGCCACTCACTAATATGTAATATTGGATCATTTTCCTCAATAAATGACCAAGTATAATATTTTTGTATCGTTTGTTTTAGGACTTGTGTGAAAATCTGATGATGTTTTAGGTCATATTTATGCAGAAATATAGAAAATTCTAAAGGGTTCACAAACTTTCAAGCACCACCGTATGGTCAACGTCAACAACCTGTTTAGTCTGGGGAGTTCTGTGGTGAAAATAAACAACTGTTACTTTACATATTTCATAGAATTTACAGCAGCGGTCGAGAAATTTCTCCTAAAAGTCTCAGTACTCTGAAATGTAGAAAATACAGTCAAATGCTTCTTTTATTGAACCATTTTTATTTGCAGATAATAAATTCCAAACACTTCATCAGTGAAGACATTTGAATCGTTTATTAATACACATATGTATAGACTGCAGTAACTACTATGCTACATAAGGCTTTTTTATTGTGTGGTTATGATTCTGGTCACAGAGCATGATTGATCGTCTGAGTACTTTACGTTCATTAGCTAAAAAGGCAGGTGTTTTCTTTAAAAAGAACAATCACTGGAGTTAGAATCAGACTGAATTCATTATAAAATCACAAGCTGTAATCATGATCAGGAAGAAAGCAGCAGGACTCGGTGTTAGGCACAGGGTGAGGTGTACTGAGCAACAGCCTCATCGTCTGTAAAAAAAACACACAAACAAACAAAAAAAGATTTAATTTCTCCTATTATTACTGTTACTCTCCCACATCGTCACAAAATCCATTAACACACGCAAGATTTTGTAAATATTAAATAAACATACAAACAACAGATAAACTTAAACTCTGTAACTCAAGATATTAAAACATTTAGAAAGGACTGAATAATAGCAAATAAATCTCAAAAATAAATCTCGGAACTGTGCAGTTTATCAACTGAAATTTGATAAAGTACAAAAAAAAGGGTACCATAGCCCACAAATCATTGTGTAAAAAAACTGTAACTATTGTATAAATTGATGCTTCTGTCCCCAAAGCTGGACTTTGCTTTACGAGGCCCTGGTGAATCAGGAAATGTACAGCATCAATGATTTTTCATCCCCAGCAGGCAAACCAACCTGTTCCCTGTGGTCAGATGCATCACTGCTCTGCTTGATATAATAAGTACAGTCTAAAGTGGGATAGTATGGTCTCCTAAATTCATTTCGCCTTTCTTTAACAGAAGCTGCAAATGTGAGCAGAACGTTCCCACTGTAGAACCCTGAACTGCATGATCAACTTTTTACACCGTACAAAGAAACTGAACAATAATCTGTTTTACATTCTGTTAATCTGTTATTTGACAAACAGTTCATTCAGAATTTAGGCTTATTTTATTTATTTTAATTTTAAAAACACCAATTCTTTACGGTGTAAGATTAAATTGTGGTTTTATAAATGTTAGTGTTTTAAATCAGTTTCACGTTTACTTTTTGGATCATTTCTGTACAAAGCGTGTCCTCAACACTTTCTCAATCAAGCTTTAACCATCCTCTCACGGTTATCTTCTTATATGGTATTAAAGCTATCCTAGATTCTGCCGCAGGTTTTGAAAAAAAAAAAAAACATCTGAATCACTTAATCCTGATAAAGGGTCGACGGGTTTACAAAATCCAGATCCAAATTTTCACGATTCAGATCTTCAGATTTGTTATTCTCTTGGAAAAAAAAACAACAAAAAAACAACAACAATATTTCAAGTTTAATCCAACTGAACTGCTTGAATATTTTGAAAAAACTCCAGGAAAAAAATGTACTGTGAATTTTCATAGTAAAACTGAATTGCTTGACAGTTTTAATGTGAACTTTCACAGTTTGACCATGAAGTTCACAGTTGTACTATGAATTTTGGTGGTAATTTGGCCACTTCATGGTTCTACTGTCAAATTTCACAGTACATTTCTTCCTGGGTCAGACCACAATTCCCTAGAGAGTCACTCTTAAAGGTTTGGGTTCATGCTGGAGTTGATTCTCCTTCAGTCACAGGTTGCTTGTTTTGTTTAGAAACATAAACCGCTTTACGATGGATAAGGATAAACAGATCAGTTCTTACTCGTGTCATAGTAGTCGTACACCTTCACAATGGCTGGTTTGAGGTTCTGCACTGCTTCCTCCTGCGTAATCGTCATGGTGTAGCTCTTTTCCTCTCCCTTCTTCAGCTAAAACAAGCCAAACCAAATTAATTCTCCTTTACTGTTAACCATTTACCGCGTAATCGGATTTCTCCTTTCAACCTGCCAATAATCTCACAGAAATATGTGACGTAAACTTCAAACTTTAATAATAAATAATCAAATTCTTCATTTTCTCGAGTAGCCTACAAACTGCGTTTCAGACTCTCCCCAAAAGTGTTCAACAGCCGGTTCGCCGCCTTTAATTCCGCGAACCTCCAAAATCTGGGGTTGCCAGATCCACCAACAGATAAACCACTAAAGTCAATACAAAAATTAATCAAATAAAGCCCGGATCATTAGAAATACGCGGATCTGTCAACCGTGGGGAACTGAAAACCTGAAAACTGAAAATAGATTAAAATCGGGTAACTGGTAAATATGTTATGAGTAGTAAAACGATTACTGGGTTAAAATCCAGCTCTCTTTATCGGATTTCTTAATCTTTTTTCTACATATTCTAGAATAATCACTAACTGCAGAAATCTGACTAAAATCGGATTATTAGGTTCATGTAAACTTAATAAATCACTGGACCTATTTGTAAACCGATGTTGTTACTTATTCTGAGAGCGTACTTCTTTTGTTAATATTAAAATTAAAACACTCACATACACTCCTGCAGCACTAAATTTAAAACATCGGCATAATAGTTGCCAAGTCTGGATGAAAAAAAACGGAACGATTTTTTTTAAAAAGCACATTTTTCTCTGGGAAAAAATTGTTCCAGAGAATTATTCCAGGTTCCACTGTATTATTAATATTATTCGTGTTATTTTCATTAAATGATCTGCTTCTAATCAGGCAGGTAGAAGAAGAGTCAGAGACTGCTCGTGGGGAGACAGGAAGCCGGTTGCTCTTACTGCATTCAGGTAGATGAAGGCACTACCGTCCAACAGATCCACACGTTTCACAGTTCCAGTAGTGCTCTGTAAAAAACACCACATCAACCAAGTTAGAACGGTCTCTAGTCCAAACGAGAGCCAACGAGCAAGCCAAAATACAAAACATACAACGGACTTCTGCTCTTAAACTCTTAACTCCCACCTCTGCTTGTGGGTCTATAGTGTTGATTGAATTGTGTGACCAGCTGGGCATGAAAGCAAAACGCACTGCACTAGTGGCAACAAAACAATAATAATACACTGCCAGTACCTAAAATAAGCAATTACACAGGAATCTGTAATACTTTTTAAATCAAATATGGTAATCAGAGTTCAGTACAGTACTGTGTACTGTGTGCTGTATTTTTATTTTCTGTTATAATTTGTTATAATTGTTAAGGCCTCAGTTATTAAAACGAACAGACGTTGAACGGATGGACGATAAATGGCGCTTACCTGTATAAATATCATTTCTATTTCTTGACGTCAATAATATCTGGTGTAAAACATATAATTAATAAAATAAATACAAACTTTTGAAGTCAAAAATTACCCATGGATCTAATTTCACTGGCTTCACAGATGTCTTGTCCATAGTAAATCCAGAAAGAAGTTTTACTTCGATGATCACCATGTTGGTCTTGTCTCGTTTACCGTTATATCTGAAAAATGCAAATGTCATTCAAACCTATCATTCGGATTCTGAAAATCATTCACAATCCACATTACAAATCAAAGGTCACAGTTAAAGTAGAATTTCTTGTGTGTACAGTCCGACCCTGCTATGCAAATTCTCAATTACAAAGGTTTCACTAATATCGAACTAAACTGTATTGCTTTATTTATTTATATTTATACATCAATTATAAAGTAAGACTCATTTGCAGATGGAGAAACTCCTCTAAGCTCCCTATAAACAGACACACTGCCCCAACTTCTGGAGTGATGATCTGGGGAGCCATCGCATATGGCAGTCGGTCACCCCTAGCAGTGATACGAGGGGCACTAACAACTCAACAATATGTGCAGGACATCCTGGCAGGGCTTCTAATTGCCATTTTTCAGCAGGATAATGCTTGCCCACACACATCAAGGGTTTCCCAGGAATGTTACTTCCACAGTTGGCCTGCCTGTTTGCCAGATATCACCAATTGAACATTTATGGGACCAGCTGAGACACCAACTTCTGCAATCTATGAGTGTGCAGGATCTACAGGCACAGCTGCAACAGCTGAGGGCAAATGTGCCACAGGGTACCATACAAAACCCGTATGCCTCCATGAAAAACCGTATCTTATCTTGTATCCAGGCTAGAGGTGGCCTAACAGAGACTCAGACACTCTCCAAAAAGTCTAGGCTAGAGACATACTTATTTATGCAGGCTTTTGACTAGATTTAGACCAGGTTGCATGGCTTGGGTCACTGGGGCCGGAGTCTGGAGTCATGTCTGGCCTGCCTGCCTTGTCCGCTAGCCGGGAGTGTCGAGTGGGCGGTCTGGCTGAACTGGGCTTCAGTCCTCGTGATCTTGACTCATGCATCCTTGCCTTAGAATAAGGGCAGAGCTGGGGGTTCATAGTCAAAGAGTCTTATGGTGATCAGAGACGTTGGGTTGCTGTCTTCTGCCTCCCGTGGGGTTGCCAATGTCTCATGTGATCCCTCTTGGCTGTGTTTTCCTACCAGTTCTCCTCTTTCTAGCTATGTCTGCTATAGCTAAATGCCTGCCGGGTCTCATGCTACACTTGGCATCAGTGATTGTTAATAGACACTGTGCTCTTAATCAATAACTAACTACATTATCTGTTTTCTCTCCGAGCTGTGTTCCTGTACCAGTTCCAGCCCCACACATGATGTTCATCTGCTTCAGCTTCACTCAAGCTGCTTCCATCATCAGCTCCAGCCCCACCATACCCAGGCCACTTAATGCCGATGTGCATATTTCACATTTTATTTGAACTATGACTCCATGACTTTAGTTTCATTCATAGATTTATCATCTACGCCGCCCAAGGAGGTTGGGTCCCTTTTTGAGTGTTGGTCCTCCCAAGGTTTCTTCCTCATAACACTTAGGGAGTTTTTCCTTGCCACTGATGCCCTAGGCTTGCTCAATTTGGGTTTGTACGTAGATATTAGGAGATAATCTAAACTTGTAAAGTTGCTTTGAGACAATGCTCCATTGTAAAAACCACTATATAAATAGATCTGACTAACAGGGTAACTAGAGCCTCCTTTCAATTGTACAGTTTTCCCCAATAAACTTATTCTTTTGCTCTAATATTGTAATCACTTACATATATCATCATTACATTCACACATATGTAAATGGGACTGTGGTTGTCTAGCGGGTAAGGTACTGGATTCTGAACCAAAAGGTCCAGGGTTCAAATCCCACCTCAGCCAAGCTGCCACTGTTGGGTCCTTGAGCGAGACCCTTAACCCACAATTGCTTGGATTGTAAGACTGTACCAATTGTAAGTCGCTCTGGATAAGGGCGTCTGCTAAATGCTGTAAATGTAAATATGAAAAAGGCCTCAGAACCAAGAAATCCCAGTAACTCTGGTGATAAAAGCTCACCTGATAATCACGATCACTATTATAACTCGAATTGGGCATTTTCCGCTTGATTTGGCTTCGATGCTGAACGAGGAGAAAGCAGCAGGAGGAGGGATGTTGTAACGCACTGTGAACTAGAAGAAAAAAATCCCACATTTGTGACATCATTCATCCTATATTCATGTAATAAAGTAATCATGGTTATAAGGTAAGTACAGACTGACCTGAAAAAACACACATCCCTTGCCATCTGCTTTCACTTTGTAGTTTCCAGGAACTTCCTGCAGCTGACTCTCCTGATACAGCAGCCTGTTAGTCTGATCGACTGTAAACTCCTTCTTCCGTCCTGATGGGGCTGTTATCGTGACTCTAATGCTTCCTGATGGATTGTAAGTAATAGAGCTGTATTTGGCCAGAGCCTGCAGAGCCACTACAGTGTCCTGGTTAACGAGAGAACATACAAAATGAATACAGGTTATGATAACCCTCCTTGGGTGATTTTATACATTTCCAACCTGATTAGGACCAGGAACAAAGTTAGTATCTCTTACTTACATACCGATTGCACCAAAAATCATATAAGAAACACTGCAAGAATACAAACTATTTGATGAAGTCAGTTCTGATGTGTAGCTTTATTTAGATGTCAGTGAGGGTACGCTACTGATGAGGTGTCACTGTGTGGTACTGCATTTCACAGTTGCATGGGTAATACACTAAGAAAACAGTACGGTACTGTGAATATTAGAGCAGAGGCATTCAAGTCAGACTTAATATGCCAATTTATGGACTTGAGACTTGCTTGATTAACGCTGATAACTCGACTTTACTTTGACTGGTAATTCTGAGTTGAGACCCAACTAAAAGAATTAAGACAGATGACTTCAAATAAGTTGACTTTTTATTAAAATATTGGAATTGTTAAGCTGCTGGCGGGGCACCTTTTCTGCCCTTTTTATCTTAAAATAAAAAAATAAACGGTGATAATGGGAACTGTGGTTCCTACCTGTGTGGAAGCAAAGCCTCCGAAGGCGTTCTGTTGCAGAGCTAGCCAGTGGACGATGCTGGCGCAGTAAGCAATATTAAATCCAGGAGGAAAGGGTCCAGAGAGCAATGCTAAAAGCACGTATGAGGTCATCTCGACCTCCAGAGAGTTAATCGTCCCATCATTCTCTCTGCTCCAGTGTCGCCCATCCGCTGAAAGATATTAGAGAATTCTTTAGGATTTCTCTCAAGATTCTCCTCCAAAGACCGACAGACACACAAGAGAGCTCTTCCTAAAACGTTTCAGTACGATTATCTAACCCAGTGTCCCAACCTTTTTGAGCCATGGCACATATTTCACATTAGAAAAATCACAAGGCACAACACAAAACAAAAATGTCACAAAAAGGATATTTATTGAAATATAATGAAAATCTAGTCTCAATTTACTTACTCAGTGTGAAACCTGGGCCTGTTTAGTTGAACACAAAGCTGATGCCTTGCTGCCCTCTAGTGGAAATGAATGTAATTGTTCTGCCTTTCACTACACGCCGCTCGCGTAGAGTACCAATCAGGTGAAACTGGATAATATTCCACGGCACATCTGTTGATTTTTCATGACACACTCATGTGCTGCGGCACAGTGGTTGGGAAACACTGATCTAACCTGTGAGGATGACTCTTCCATTCAGCTGTGTGAGCAGTGAGTTCCTCATGGTCTGATCTCTAGCCACAGTGAAGGTGTAGCACAGGAGGGCCATGGCGTAGGTGGAGGTCAGCTGACTGGAAGCGTTTCTTACACATGTCAGGCCATTTGAAACTACAGGATCCTGCACACAAAATCAATGTTAATTATTGTCGGGAACGCAGGTGACAGAACAAAATCATTCATTTAAGTATGTGTGGATTAGCAGGTAAGGCTCTGGGTTATTAGCTCACTTACCAACAAAGCTGTTTCTTTGTGATAAATTACACAGTGAGGGGGATTTTTGGAGGAAAAGGTTTCCTTACCGTAGTGCTAACTCCTAACTCCAGCAGCGCAGCAATGATATACGCCGAGAGAGTCACCTCGTCATTCACCCCTCCCTGACAGAGACATGAAAAGGCAAGTTTCAAAACAGCTTATCAGGCAAACAGGCCTATAGCGCTAATAGAAAGGACCAAGGTTCAACCTCATTAGGCAGCATATATATATATATACACATATATACACACACAGTTTATTTATGTTAATGTAATGTATTTACATATGTAAGCTATTATAATTTTTTAGAATGAAAGGATAAGTTTACTGTGGAAAACAGTACAATTGAAAGGAGGCCACCTTTAGCTTGGATACAAGATGGTGATAAATCTGGTGACCAGGCATGCCAAGGAAGTGTTGCACTCTGCCGGAGACATTGCTGTTAAACTCTTGCTGTGTGTGGGAGAGCATTATCGTGCTGAAAAATGCCAGTTGGAAGCCCTGCTATGAGAGGTAACACATGTGGCCGCGGGATGTCCTGTACATATCCCTGAGATGTTAGTGCCCCTCCTATCACTACTAGCGGTGACTGATTGTCATATGCGATGGCTCCCCAGATCATCACACCAGCAGTTGGGGCAGTGTGTTGCTCCACAGCAAAGGCAAGATTGAAGAGTCACCACGAGGCCTCCATACTTGAACCCGACTGTCGTCAGATCCCAAACAGAACCTGGATTCATCAATAAAGACAATATGGTTCCAGTCCATAGCAGTCCAGGTTTCTCCTTTACAAACCCACTGCAAACGAAGGAGATGGTGGCTGGTTGTCAATGGCAGGACATGTAATGGGCACCGCTACAACAAATTTCCTTCTGCTAACCACCTGGAAATGGTCCGGGCAGAGACAGGGGTGTGTAGTGATGGTGCCCCCTGTGTCTGGATGGTGGACAATGAAACTGTGGGAGCTGCTTGTCAGTGGATGAAACGATCCTCTCTACTGTTCACCATGTGTGTGTGTGCCCCCATAAAACAACTGCTCCCAACACCTGCTAACAGCTAGGTCAGAACAGTCCAGATAGATTGACTATTCTGCTTCTCTCAGTCCAGTGATGCGCCCCCCTCTCAAAGTCTGTAAACTGGATCTTCTAAATCTTCTAATGCGTCGTAAAGCAAGAGGTATTCTACCCAAGAATACCATACTCTCTCAGCACACTGGGCAGGACAAGAAACTGCATCCATGTGCCTATTTTTCGTGCTGTCTTACCCCAGCTGGGCGTAATTTCCCTGTCGGGGACTGGGAGTTGCTCACCATTAAGTTGGCATTGAAGGGGTGGCAGCACTGGCTAGAAGTAAGAGTAGCATCTGAGAGTCTTTTTATACGGCAGCACTATAGGGGAAGTACTTTTACGCCCCCTTGTGGCAAGACCCAGTATCTAATCAGACCACACCAGTTGTCACATTATTTAATGAAAGTTTATTAATGTTGTTATTATTAATGTAATTTTGCCTGGAAAAAAAAATCTCCTTACTTTAAAAGCTGAGCAGATAAACCTATTTATCTCCTGACCTTCATGTCGGTGTTGAAGAGCTGTCCCACTGAAGCAAAACAGCCGTTGGCCTGCTGCTGCTGACCGAGCCAGGCTCTGGCCTGATCCACCTGCAGCTCATCTATGAAGATATAACGCTTTGCAGCACCGAATGACTTCATCACGAACGCTGTCAGCCTGAAAACACAAATCCAATCACAGAACTGATTTCTGTATGTCCATAATCAGAATAACAAACTCTATAAGTATGAGAGAGAATTAGAAACCACAGTAACTAGTGAATCTTATCTACATTATAATGTCTTAGAAATTCTGTGTGTTTATTTTTCTCCTGACTCACCACGTGTTGCCTGATGAATCACTCATACCAAATGCGCTGTAAGATCCATCAGTGTGTTTGTAGGTCAGCTCTCTCTGGTAACCTGCAGAGGGGACGAGTTATTAGAGATCACTCAGGGTTTATTTTAAACCCTGTATAGAAATGCAGCACTTATTTTATTTTAAGCCCTGTATAGAAATGAGTCCTCACCACTAATGAGGAAGGTTTCAGCTTTGCTCCTGATCGCAGGTGTGAGCTGACCGCTGCTTTCCAGGTACTGCAGGATGTAGATGTTGGGGGCGAAGTGCAGCATGGTCTGCTCTCCACAGCCGGACGGCATGGCCAGGAGACTCGCCAGGTTTTTCAGAGCTCGTCCCATCAGATCTCCTGTAAGAGATATTTTAAGAATCAGTTTAAAACTGAAAAATGTCCATATTTAGAAAAAACAAACATTCAGAGCTGGGGAAATATCCGTAAACGCTCACCCAGTACAGAGACCGAAGCCGTGACAGAACCGCTCACGTACACAACAGGCAGCGTTAGGGAGACCGTCCTCTCAAGCGCATCAACTGACAAAGAAAGAAAGAGAGAAAATATGAGGTGAATACAGGGTGTATAATCACACAAACTCACTTTACTCAACTACTACAACTCTTAAAAGCTCTGAGTTAATAAATTAAAGTTCTGTTATTCTTTTATTAACTGTAATAGCATAAAGAGCATTTACTTACTTCTGTAAATGCTCCTGGAGAGGAGGGGAGCTGCAAGGCGCGTGCACAGCGCGAACTACGCAGAAGGGGAAGACGTGGCGATAAAGAACGCCGCATCCAAAACAAAAGATACACAGAGTCTAGGTTAATACTAGCCTGGTACGGCTGCCAATAAGCCCCACGAGGGTGTCAGTGGCAAAGGGAAAGACAAGGAGCTCAAATCACTGCTGCAATTGAGCTGGTACCATCAAGGGCAAACAAGGACGTATAGAGCAAACAACATGGAAGATCCACTAATCCACTATGCCCTAACCAGGTTACCTGACTCTCCTGAGCCTACTAAGGCTGAATCCCTAGGCGGACCCAGTAAATTATTTCCCTGAAATCGCAAAAAAACAAGCACTTAGAAAGTGTGAGATGAGTGAGGTCTCGTATTAAGATGTGAGGGTGCTATGGCGGCTGGCGCTTAAGGACTGCCTTATAAAGGATGGGGAAGCAGGTGCATCAAGTGAGCTCCTAGAAGGGTGCACCTCCCGGTGGCTGCCGGTGCCTGCCCGTCATCGTCCCAACCTGATTACTGAGCCAATGCTGCCCTCTAGCATTGGAGCGTGGGACAGTGTGTCCCTAATATTAGGCCCCTGCCAGGGACGGCCCTTGACATCCGGAGACCTGTGTTGCGGTTCCTCTGGAACTTCTGAATGAGTTCTGGATCGAGGATATGGCTCCTCAGAACCCCCAAACTCTCCTCGGGGCCGTACCCCTCCCAATCCACGAAGTACTGCGTACTGCCACAAACCTGACAAGAGTCCAGATCCAACCAGTAGGTCACAGGGTTAATGCAGTAGACCACCTTAAATGACCCCACGTACTTGGTAGCCAGCTTGCTGGACTCCCCTCTGAGGGGTAGGTCCCAGGTGGACAGCCAGACTCACTGTCCAGGTCAGTAGGTGGGATCCAGTCTGTGCCTGGGGTTGGCCTGGTGCCCCAAGGACTCTGCAATATGCTTAAGAGACATCCTGTCCTTGCGCCATGCTCGATGACAGCACCGAACGAGCTGGCTGCTAGGTGGAACCCCCACCTCCTCCTCCTGGTCAGAGAAGCGGGGGGTAGCCGAACTGGCACTTGAAAGAGAACATCCCAGGGCCGAGTGCCACAGGGTGTTATGGACAAATTCGGCCCACGGCAAATGCTCCGTACAGGTGGCTGGGTTGCCCACTGTCAGACACTGGAGCATGCGTTCCAGGTCCTAGTTGACCTGCTCGGTCTGGCCGTTGGATTTCGGATGGAAGCCTGATGACAGGCTGGCTGTGGCCCCTAAAAAAATCCACAATCAGAGACCAGGTCCCTAGGAAAGCCATGGACTCAGACCACGTGATGTAGTATGAGCTCTGCTGTTTCTCTTTCCGAGAGCAGTTTTGCCACAAACTTGCAGACCTTGGGGAAGTGGTCCACAACCACCAGGATAACCGTCTTGCCCCTGCATGGCGGCAGTCCCGTGACAAAATCGAGGGAGATGTGGCACCATGGGTGGGAGGGCATGGGAAGCAGCTGGAGGAGGCCTGGTAGCTGCTTCCTGGGGGTATTATTGCGGGTGCAAACCTGGCAGGCCGCAACAAAATGCTTGATGTCCCTCTCCATACCCGGCCACCAAAATTGTCCCGGAGGAACTCATAGGCCCTAGTCCCTCCGGAGTGCGGGGACACGGGCAGGAATGAATCTCGCCCCGAGCGGCACTGCTAATTACCCGATCAATGTCCCAAGTGAGGGCCACTACTACCCAGGGGGTGTGAGGATGGGCTTGGGGGGGGGGGGTCCCACCAAGTAGACAGGGCATCGGGTTTGGCATTGCCATTTGGCGCGCGGGCGGAAGGAGACAGTGAAGTTAAACCGACTGAAGAACAATGACCAGTGAGCCTGACGTTGAGGCGTTTGGCCTGCTTGATATATACCAGGTTCCTGTGGTTGGTCCACACAAGGAAGAGGTGTTTGGCTCCTTCCAGCCAGTGCGGCCACTCCCCCAGTGCCTTATTAATGACGGCTTGCATGAGGCCCCGATTAGGTTCGTATTCGTCTACCTTGGTGACATCCTCATATATAGCCGTTTCCTCGAAGATCACGTCGACCACGTCAGGCAGGTGCTCCAGGTTCTGCTGGAGGAAAAGTTGGTGTTTCATGTGCCATCAGTTACCTTTTTGGGTTTCATTGTCTCCCGAGGCACCATGTGCATTGACCCGGACAAAATTCAAGTTGTGGCCGCAGCCCACCTCTCTTCTCTGCTTCGTACAGAGATTCCTGGGGTTTGCGAATTTCTTTTGCGAGGTTGTGAGGAATTTCAGCTCGGTGGCCGCCCCCTCACAGCCCTTACTTGCAAGACTCCAGGACCATTCCGCTGGACAAAAGAGGCAGATTTGGCATTCACTGAGATTAAGAGGCGGTTGAACTATGCTCCGGTCCTTAGCTTCCCGGAGGAGCTGTTCATTGTCAAGGTAGATGCATCAGATTTGGGAGTGGGGGCCATACTCTCTCAGCACACTGGGCAGGACAAAAAACTGCACCCATGTGCCTATTTTTCATGCTGTCTTACCCTGTCGGGGACTGGGAGGGAATTGCTCACCATTAAGTTGGCATTGGAGGGGTGGTGGCACTGGCTGGAAGGAGCCAAACACCCCTTCCAAAGCTTCAGTTAAAAACATTACCCAACGATATAAACAGGGTCTGACCTGATGGACACAGGAGCTCATTGTAGCTTTTTGTCTGTTTGGTTCCTTCAGCCTGCAAATAAAAGGACAATCACAATTACAGCATCAGCCAGACCAGGAATGATCAGAATTATACATTAAACACATTAAAACCGGCCACAATTATGGCATCAAACAAACCTATGGTTCACAGACTCACACTAACAGGAGGATTAGCTGTAATAAGGACTCACCAGCACCAGCAGCGTGTTTATGACTGTGTCCACACGTCCTTTCTTTGGTACAGCAACAGGTCTATTCCCACACAGAGCCAGCGGCGGCTGCACTGCCTCCGCCGTCACATTGATGTTTATCAGTCCTACAGTGCACAGAAAGGGGGAATTAATATAAATGCTCACAAACTCTCTCCTTAATTGTCATAAAATAAATACAAAAAAAGATCCGATTTTTTATGTTATCCTACCCCTGCCACATTCCTCCCATCGTCACATCACACACAATTAAAAATTAAACTAAAATAAGTATATTTATGAAAATAAAATCAAACCCAAAACTGCTAGGGGTGTAATGATACACTCATGATACGATTCGATTTTCTCACAATGAATGACTTACATATGATGCAAGGCATTTATTTTCTATTTCTGAAGTGCAAAACAATGCATATGTTCTTGTATACGTTTTCACACAAAAAAGTGTGCAATAAAAAGAATTGACTAGAAACATTAGATTTAAAATTCACCATATCTTAAATAACTAACATTAACCCAAAAAATCATTTTTCTTTTCTGAAGAATAGCAATTTCAAAATAATTTGTACTTTCTCATAAAAATAAGCAAAACGAATCAAAACGAGATTGCAATGAAAAGAAATTGGAAGGATTCTCACTGAGAGCAGGATATATGTCCGAGTATGACTGGAAATGGAATTGCATTCGATGACGATATAATCCAGAAGGAAAATACTAGCATTGTTGAACCCCTAAAAACCCATAAAAGTGCAAACCAAAACCATGCTAAAATAAACTAAACGTAGTTTTAGCTGAATCCTGAGTGTGATATAGAAATGAGAGCTGTAAAGAGACAAACCCAGAGCTTTTGGTTTGATGGTCCAGGTGAAGGTGACGCTCTCATCAGCACACAAACAGCGACTGTAAGTACAATTGCTACAGGCCTCCACTGAGAACTGCTCCGACGCCCCCAACACTACTTTCACCTGCGATAAAATACACACGACACACACTCTTACACACTCACTAATGCACTGATTTATTCTCTTGGGTATCGATAAACAACATTTCCTCTCAATCTGTATTACAAAGTTCTCAATTTTGTATCATTTCCAGCTGTGTTTCTTTTTGGCATCTGATTTTGGTTCAGTTTTAGTCTTAATCCTTTTGACTAATATTTATATCACTTTTAGTCACATTTAATTATTGTTAGTTTTGGTTTAGTTTTATTCGAAGAAAACTAAAAACTGTTACGGTTCGCCATATTAAAAACGATGACGAACCATATAAACAAAATATAAATGATTAGGACCCAAGAGCAGTTAGCTCCAGATCGTAGTTATAACCAAAATAAAAATAAATAAATGAAAGGAAAACAAACCAAAGATATTATAAACTAATAAAAGGTTTCCCCCGATCGCGTTGAGGGGGGGCGACGGCGTGAGCGTTGAGACAGCAGGGGCGAGGCTGAAAACAGCCAGAGGAGCCCGGCAAAATAAAAGTGAAAATAAACGAAAGGCTGTCCCTACCCTGTCTAGGGCCCTACCTTTACCGAGCTTCCTCCAAGCAGCCCCCGTCTGCAGACCTTGGCACCTGCAGACGTGCCGCTGTCCCTAACAAATAAACAAAAGAATGGACTAAGGTCCGGAACGCTGTTGAAGCGGCTGAAGGTTTTACTATTGTAGAGGTATTACTTATTACAAACTTTCATAAACTACAGCTTAAAAGAGCGACGCCACCAGACCCACTTTGGATAAGAACTCAGGTAGTACCTGATTTACGATGTTGATACATTCCATCAAATCCATCGTACGTGGAACTTATTGTACACCGAACTTAAACATGTTTAAAGCACTTATATTAAACTACAGTAACATCAAATCATTAACATAAAGCTTGTTTTATAATAAACTATTTAATATATCATGTAACTTACTGAATAATGTATAAGTGAAAAACAAAAACGATTATTGTCGCAACCACAGCTTTTCCTCACTACATTTCCCAGTTCTCATCACTCCCACCCCTCCCTCCGTCACGCACTGCCGACTTCCTCATTAGAACAGGAGAGTATCATACTTTGTATCATTTACTCTGGAAAATCGAAATTAAAACTTCAAAGTATGGTTTCTGCTGAATGTGTATTTATGATTATAATCGGATCCCCATTGTAAAGTAGAAGTATCGTAAAACAAGGAATATAATGTAAAAATATTAAAACTCTGTTGGTAGGTAAAAACCACACGAATTACCCAGCATGGACGTTTTTATCCCATCATTATAAGCTTATTATTTAAAGAGATAAATAAACACTCTAACTTAAACCATTTTGGGATGGTCTCATATTAAACTGGTAATGTGTTCTTACCATTATGCAGTCCCGGAGGTAGTTGAAGACGGTGGCCTTGAGTGTGAGCACTTCACCTCGGATGACGGAGCTCGGCAGAGTCAGACTCACAAAGAAAGGCTGGAACGCAGTCAGATTGGTTTTGGGGGCCACTCCAAAGCCGGTGGGGGACATGCAGAACATATCTGCATCCCATGTAGTGATGGAGTCTGGGACCGTTTTATTAATTCTCTGTACTCTGGATTCGCTATACAGTAAATAGCAAGTAACTTAGAAACTGTAAAGATTTTATGAGTTTTAAAAAAAGCTCATCTGATGTTCCGACCTGACTGGAACCAGTTCCCAAATCCAGGCCTCAGGGAAAAATTTGCGCACTGTGGTGATCGGTGGTCCAGCTTCCCTCATGTCAGCTTCTGCTACTCTAGCAAACATTGGAGGTCCCATGGGTGGACCCATGGGTGGACCCATGGGTGCAGCAGCTGAGGATGGGAAAATGAGCATATTAATGAGTATATTAAGAATATAAGGATATTACTGTAACATACACTCACTGACAAAAATTTATCGCACCCAAACAGAAATGTAGGAAAATTTGGCTTGAGGTTCTGTCTCAGGCAGATATTTAAATGATTACAGATGTGGTCTGATTAGACACTGGGTCTTGCCACAAGAGGGTCCTGCCCTATAAAAAGGTTCTCATGGGCTACTTTTGGGTAGTGTACCTCTTGGTGCCTCTACGACATACTCAAAGACATTTTGTCCAGTTGACAGACTTTGAGAGGGGGCGCATCATTGGACTGAAAGAGGCAGGATGGTCGTTTGAGCAGTTCTGACCTAGCTGTTAGGAGGTGTCGGGAGCAGTGGTTTTATGGGGGCACACACACACACACACACAGTAGAGAGGATCGTTTGATCCACCAACAAGCACAAACAGCTCCCACAGTTTCGTTATCCACCATCCAGACACAGGGGGCACCTTCACTACACACCGCTGTCTCTGCCCGGATCATTCCCAGGCGCTAAGCAGGAAATATGTTGTCATGGTGCTCATTACCTGTCCTGCCATCAACCAGCCACCATCACCTTCGTTTGCAGTGATGTCATGAACAAGAAGCCTGGACTGCTATGGACTGGAACCGTATCGTCTTTAGTGATGAATCCAGGTTTTGTTTGGGATCAGGACGATGGTCAAGTTTCAGCATGGAGGCCTAATAGTGACTCTTTAATCCTGCCTTTGCTGTGGAGTGACACACTTCCCCAACTGCTGGCGTGATGATCTGGGGAGCCATCCTAGTGTGATATTCCTAGTAGTGATACGAGGGACACTAACAAATCAGCGGTATGTGCAGGACATCCTGGCAGGGCTTCCAACTGGCAATTTTAAGCAGGATAATGCTCACCCACATACAGCAAGGGTTACCCAGGAATTTCTCCACCAAATTGCAACACTTCCTTGACCTGCCCGGTTGGCAGATTTAGCATTTATGGGACCAGCTGGACCGGAAATCTACAAGTATGCAGAACCTACAGGCCCAGCTGTAACACCTATATCATACAGAACCTGTATGCCTCCATGACCAACCGAATGCCATCTTGTATCCAGGCTAGAGGTGTCCAAACAGGGTGACTAGAACCTCCCTCCTTTAAATTGTTCAGTTTTCCCGAATAAACTCTAATATTTTAATCACTTAAACATATCATCATCATTACATTCACACATATAAAGTTCAGTTATTTTTTTTGTCAATGAGTGTATATTTCTCAAGTTATTAGACTGATTCAGAGCAATCATAGTAAACATTAAGAAAATAAACAAAATATTTATTTAACTGTATGAAAAGTGACTCACCGGCAAACATGCCATCCATAGCTACACCAGTTGAGAACAAGAAAATGTAGAGTCTTATCAGTATATTATTATTATTATTATTATTGACAAAAACTTGAGCATATTAAATAAAAATGCTGGCATAAACTTGAGGTTTAGTTAAATAGAGGTAAACTGTATACCGAATATTTAACAGTATATTTTTAACAGCAACCAATTATCCTAACACATGTCTTTGGAATGTAGGAGGATACAGGAGTACCTGGAGCAAATGTGTACATAACATAATACACATAGGATGTTGGCAAACAGTACAGGAGGACAATATATGTGTGTATTATAGGCATATTTTATAATAAAGTAAAGAAGTATTGACACACAGACATGACTCACGGCGTAGGAAGGGAATCGGCCTGAAGCATTCAACGGGTTTCCTCACCACAGCATTAGTCAGGATCTTGATGCCAATATTCTAAAAAAGATTAAAAAAAACAAGATGTATTCATGTACACACTAAAATCAAATCGAGAAATTCAAATTAAAAGTGTTAGAAGTTCTCTTAAACTCTCTGAAGTAACAGAAGTGACACAGTAATTAATTTCCTTCATTTCCATGGTTGCCTGTGTCTGAGGGAGGGGAAGAAACAACAGTACCCCCTTAACCCAATTCAGGGCCCAATCGGCACCACAGGATGCAAGGCGGGAGCCAGCCCTAGACAGGGTCCCAATCCAAACTCAGGGCACAGGCACACACTCAAAAGGTGTCTTTGAAATGTGGGAGGAAACCAGCGTAACCGGTAGAAACCCACACAGACGCGGGGAGAACATGCAAACTCCACATAAATGGAGTCCTGGGAATCGAACCAGGGACTTTTGCAGCTGAGGGTGACAGTGCTAACTGCTTCGCACCATGCCTTCCACTTCACATGGGGCCTCTCGAATTAAACTAATTCATGTCAACTAAGAGAAATGAAAAAATCATAAAAACTAAAAATACTGAAACCTTCTACACATTTAATGTATATTAAATTATAAAGGGACGTTTCCACACATATTAACAAGGGATTCTGCAGCTCCCCCATTTATCTGTATTTGCTTCCATCCCTGGACCAATATGGCGGACCCGTTGACGTACTGCAGCAATGGTTCGAAGCGGCCAATGCAGCAACTAGGTGTATATGTCTGTGCATTTACAATTAACATGACTAAAACTAACACTTGGAAATCAAAAGTATATACATTAAGCATAAAATCTCCAACTTGTGAAAGTTAAGCTGTAATACTTAAGAAAAACAATTGAAAAAGGAAAAAAATAGAAATGAAAACTGAGATATATTTTTTTTAAAGAAAATGAGACATTTCTGCTTAGAATTACACCATCTCTAGAATCAGGTCATTTACAAGAAGAGCGGCTTCTTACTTTAAACATGTTGTAGACATCATTATTTCCAGAGTAAGGAATATATATGGGTCTTCTCATGGCAATGCCCATGCCTCCAACAGGTGGACTGTCCACACAATTCTGATATTTATCGTCCACATTGTACGGATATCCCAATACCGTCTGCACAGGCAGCAAGTTGAAGATCTAAAAGATTCAGACAAGTAGGGGTGGGTAATGGAAAGGACTTTTCAATACGATTATGTCACGATACTATTGTATCACAATACGACTATATCACAATATATTGCGATACATTGTGATAGTCCACATAGTTCCCTGAAAATATAAAAACAGTTTAAATACAAGTACAGTGTACAATCTGAATCATCTTAATACATCACATCAACAATTCAGTGAACAAATTAAGTCAAAACACTGTACAGCGCCATCTACAGGAGCGGAGATTTTGGTTTACACCCCATTTAAAACATGTTTTTCGATGTACTGTAAATTGATGTAGTATATAACGAAAATAAATATCACAATACGGTATATTGCTCTATCGATTTTTTTGCACAGCCCTACTGACGACACGAGCGACAGCAACTCTGTTTACTGGACTACTTAACGCAGAGACTCATTCATGTTATTTTATTTATTTTATACACTGTTGTCTTATATTCTGTAATTTTATATTCTCTGTATTATTATTCTCTCTTTAATTAAGTATAGACTCTATACCACCTTAACCAATACCAAGCTGATTAAATTATTGTACAAAAACACTGATGGATCATCTGGAAAAGTGCCTGTAATTTTGCACATGCCAGTTACTCTACATTTCGGACGTACATATTGGACGTTGAGCTCCTTTTCCGGTTTGAGCAGCAGCAGGCTCTGATCAATGACCCTGAGCGAACAAAGCGAGCCCCGTGCTGCTCTCAGCTCCATGGTGGTATTCATTCCAGGAAGCTCCGTCGGAGACATAAATCTCAGAGACACCTGAAAGAGATTATGAGGAAAAAATTACACTGTAAGAATTATTTCTGGTACTTCTGAAAATCTTTGAAAGATCCCCAAGAGCCTACATTTTTCCATTAAATATATTAATGGGTCTTAAAAAAGAGTAATGAAGGACTTTTATTGATTTTACATTAGAGGGAAGTGTCATACCTCAGGTTCTATTGAGCAACACACAGTATAGAAAGGACCCCAATACTTTTGGCAACAGGTGGGTGTGTCCCCCACTACTTTTGGCCACATGTGAGTTTGTGTCCCAATACTTTTGGCCTCGGGTGGGTTTGTGTCCCAATACTTTTGACCACATGTGAGTTTCTGTTCCAATACTTTTGGCCTCATGCAGGAATGTGTCCCAATACTTTTGGCCACATGCAGGTGTGTGTTCCAATACTTCTGGCCCTGTTCGGGTTTATGTCCCAATACTTTTGTCCATGTGTAGGTTTGTGTCCCAATATTTTTGGCTACATGCAGCAGTGTGTCCCAATACTTTTAAGACGCTGTTAGGGACACATAATGATCTCTAGGTGGCACTTCTTGCACAAAGCAAATCGTTCAGCTTGCTTTTGTCCAATGTGTCGTTCATTTCCGTGTTTATAGTTGGTGCTTTCAGAACAATGTTCTGGATATTTATTTATTTGTGGTGTACATTATGAACACACTGTAAATGGGACTAAAAGTATGCTACAGTGTGCAACAAAAGGTTTACAACCCTATCAAGTAACATTAGTTTGAAATACAAATAAAAAAGAAGCAGAAATTAAAGGCAAAATCAACTAAAGCTATAAATTAATTAATGATTTATTGATAATGGCATTATTTGTATGTTCGTGTGCATAAACTTTGTCGCTACTTGGCAACAGATCAGCGCAGTGATACTGTTATCTGTTATATAATGCAGATTGATGTGAACCATGTCTAAAGTAACATAATTAACATCATTGCTGACCTTGTTAGGCAAACAGCGCACAACAGGGAAGTTCATGCTGTCGGCTACAACCTCGCGGGTGTTCAGGAGTGTGTAGATCACAACCTGAGCTACAGGACTCAGTGTTTGGACATTCTGCAGCTGGAACGTCACTTGACCTCTGTTACCTACCAAAAATTTAATCAGAGATTAAATGCAGCCACTTGAACCACATCATTTAAATGACAGGACATGGTGCTACGCTACATAGCTCATACGGAAAAACATAAATCCGGAGCTGTTTCACAAAATTCAGAAACCTTGTCTGACGGCCACAGAGACAGATCCATACTGAACCAGCGAGCCTTTGGAGATCACCTACAGAAACACAAACAGCACAGAGCTGGGCAAAACACTTCACTTTATTTATTTTTCAGGCTCTTCTCACAAAGCTTTTACGTTTTTCAGTTCGTTTCCAAAATGTATGAGTATGAGTAATACAAAAATATTACAACCTCACTTTCATGCTATACCAACGCTGAACACTAGGAGGGTGATTTGTTATTACTCTTCCTAGAAATTTACATTTTTTACATTTACAGCATTTAGCAGACGCCCTTATCCAGAGCGACTTACAATTGATACAGTCTTACAATCCAAGCAGTTGTGGGTTAAAAGCCTTGCTCAGGGACCCAACAGTGGCAGCTTGGCAGAGGTGGGATTTGAACCCTGGACTTTCCGTAGTCCAGTACCTTACCCACTAGGCTACCACAGTCCCAGAAATGGTACAAACTATTCAAGAGGAGCTAATGGCTTACATTTATCATGTTTAATCCTCCAACAACATTAAAGGGTCGCTTACTGGAATCAAATCACCCTGTAAGTACAGGCAAAAACCAGCAGATCCCTAGTGGATCACAATGGTATTACATGCTGATTAGGTACTTCATCTACATCTTCTTCAAAGCTGCTGCTGCTAAAAAAAAATTAATTTCTTTCCAGTGGTGAAAGTAGGTTTATGTTTTTACCACAACCTTCATGACTTCATATTGTTTACCTCCCCTTGGCTTCACACTTCGGTTGAAGCTTTTCTCTTAAACATTTGAATACTTGCTGAATATGTGTTCTTACCATTGTTCGACAAATGGGCCAAGCGACTTTTGGCTTATTTTTTTATAAATTCACTTACAAATATTGGTAGTTGTTGATTTTAAAGACATGTTTTTAAAGTGTATTATTATTATTATTATTATTATTATTATTATTATTATTATTATTATTATTATTATCATTATTATTATTTTAGCTGACCATGTGGTCAGTCTCTCACCTTGTACTAGATGGCCTGTTTCTGGCTATTTTTAAGCCAATTTGCTCATTTATTTGTTTACAAAAACCTGCTTGCTTACTCTTGCACGACCTGGCAACCCTGTCAGAGCTGGTGTTTATGATCAGCACTGTAGTTTCTGTTAAGCTCGGTTTATAAAGGGCATCTCCCTATATAGTTGTTGGAATAAAACAGAATATCATGAAACATCACATCTTAGTTCCAGTCTTTTTCCAATCGACCTACCATGTAGAAGACGTTCATGGTCTGTTGCTTAGGTCTGAGTGCACTGAGCTTTATGAGGTACTGTGCCCTAATGATGGCACTCCCACTGCAGCTGAGTGGTGCCAGGGGACGGTCCAGTGCTATGAAGCTCCCACTGTCAGAGAAGAATGGCTGGAGGGTCAGGGAGGTGATGGGAATGCTGGGTGTGCGAATGTTATCCTGTGGTGCAGCGCTCTGTCCCGGTATCAGATATGTAGCCTGTTGAAAACATAAGAGACAAAGAAATGTTAGGACTGAAGCCCATAGTCTGATGATGATGTTTTAGCAGCGATAAAATGGAACGATTTTACCTCTTTATCTTAAAATCTAACAATAAACAGCAATAATGGAACAGTGGTATAATCACATTAATACATTTAAGGTGATGTTGAGGCTTATCATTTGTAAATACAGCTGGAGAAAACAGACTGCATCTGTGAAATAAGGAAATGAAGACTGGACCCACCTCCAGAGTGATGGATGCCTGATCCCACTGATCAGTCTCTAGGGAGAACTCAGCGATACCGTCATTGTTCGTAAACAGATTTTTTACTGCAAATATGACGGCTTCTTTCCTAATGGTCAGAGTCAGGGGTTTGTTTTTTGCTAAATTCGAGGTTGAACCAGTCAATTTAACCTAATGAAAAAGAAACCAGAGATAAATAAAAAGCACAATGAACAGGAATCCGTAGCAATGCATTACTGTACACTCATGCATATTATGTTATATCTTCTGCTGTCGGAACAGTCTGGAAAGTGCAAATTCACTACATTTACTTTGACTTTTATTCATTTGCAGTCAGTATGAACCCACAGATGTTTCATGTTTCTTCTGGTCAACTTAATTTCCTTTGTTAGTAAACATCCATTCCTGCTTTTCAGACCTGCAACACATTCCAAAACTTTTGGGATAGGAGCAATTTAGGACTAGTACAGAATTAAACAGGTAAATATAATCATGATGTGAGTGTTTTGAGGAGTAAAGATGATCAGAGGATCTCCAGTTTATCACCAAATATGTAAGAAAATGATAGAAATGTTTAAAAACAATGTTTCTCAAAGAAACTTTATATATTTCTCCCTCTACAGTGCATAATATCATTAAATGATTCAAAGAATCTGGAGGAATTTCAGTACGAAAAGGGTAAGAGCACAAGCCTAAACTGAAGAGGGATGATCTCCGATCCATCTTTCATGGTATGGGGTCGGGTCAGGGCCCTTGGAAAAGGTCATTTACACTTCTGTGATGCCGCATTAATGCAGAAAAGTTCATTGAGAGTTAAGAGCAACATCAGCTGCCTTCAAGACGACATCTTTATTAAGGACGTTCATGCATTTACCAACAATCAGAAGAAGTAAGGACTGAAATATATAAATTCCTTTCAATCATTTCATTCATTTCAACATTTCAAACATTTTCTCACACTTTGTTAATAAACTGGAGATCCTCTGCCTATCTTTACTCCTCAAAGACTCTGCCTTTCCTGGATACCGCTTTTGGACCAAATCATGATTATAATCACCTGTTTGAAATCACACCATTATTTAGTTTTTTTTTTATTAATTACTAGCCCCAAATTACCCTGTCTCAACTTTTGTTGGAATGTGCTGCAGGCCTGAAATGCAGGAATGGATGTTTATTAACAAATGAATTAATTTGACCATAAAAAAACATGAATTTTTACTGTCTGCAATGAAATGAAAGCCAAAGTAAATGTAAGAAACACTGCATCTTTTTTATTTGCAATTTCCATACTGTCTCAACTTTTCCTGATTTGGCGTGATTCTGATTTAGACAGAAATAAAAATCAAATGGCCCCAAATTCCTTAGATTTTTGCTTAGATTTGATGCTTTATATTAACTCAAATCATACACTGTTTTTTCTTTTTCAATTACAACATTTCTGACTTCTTCAGGCCATGTAAATGTTTCTTTGCTCTGGAAACCTTAAAGGTTTCACAGTGGTGCTTGAAAGTTTGTGAACCCTTTAGAAGTTTCCTTATTTCTGCATAAATATGACCTAAAACATCATCAGATTTTCACACAAGTCCCAAAAGTAGATAAAGAGAACCCAGTTACACAAATGAGACAAAAATATTATACTTGGTCATTTATTTATTGAGGAAAATGATCCAATATTACATATTAGTGAGTGGCAAAAGTATGTGAACCTCTAGGATTAGCAGTTAATGTGAAGGTGTTTTCAGTCAGTGGGATGCCAATCAGGTGTGAGTGGGCACCCTGTTTTATTTAAAGAACAGGGATCTATTAAAGTCTGCTCTTCACTGTTAAGGTTTGTGCTTGCACAAAGCGACAGCACCAGCAAAGCCGAGGAAGATGGTGGGGCTGCAAGAACGGCAAACAGAGATAAATAGTAGGATACTTGCCCTACGCTATCAACTAAACCCTGGTGATTACCTCGGGCCTCAGAGCCATACTTTTGCTGGTGGTATACAAACCGCCAGCTACATGCTTTCCCTCACAAAAAAAAAAAAAACACAAAAAGCCACGATAGCATGCACACGTGACGGACAAGGTCTCTTAGAGTGAATGAGTGAGAATGCGATACCTGACTGGACTCAAGTGTGTTCTGAAATACATGAGCCAGCAGGTGTCTCTGATTATGCAGTCAGTGCTAAATGAGTGCTGGGACATGCATGATCGCACCGAGTGCGCCCAAGCCAAAAAGCGAGTCTACGCTACCCTCTAGCATCGGGAGCGCAACTCCTAATAGTACCCTCCCCCCCAAGGGGCATCATCCCTCTGGACTGCGAAACACGCTCACGGTAGAGTGTGTGGCATACATCAAAGGCCCGTTATGCGGAACGAGCAACGAGGGTGGGGCCATAAGGGAGGGTGGGCCAACACAAGTCAAGATGAGGACTCAGTTTGACCGGCTCAGGATCATGACTAGGTGCAAGTGGCTCTGGGGCAAAGCCGGGCGCAAGCAGCTCGGGGCCAGTGAAAAAGGTCAGTGCAAGTCGCCTGCCTAAGCGAACAGGCGCCAATGACCTTGGCGCAGACGTCAACGGAAGTGACTGTCGGCAGAAGCAACCATGGCATATGGGCCGGCACGACTGGCACAGGGGCAAGAGTCGGCGGACATAACCGTGACTCAAGGGACAGCACGACTGGCCCGGGCACAGTAGGCACAGGTACGGAGCCAGGCATTGTGGCGGGCTCAGGTGCGGAGACGGGTGGCAGGGCAGGCTCAGGTACGAAGCCAGGTGGGTGGCGAGCTCAGGTATAGAGCCGGGTGGCGCAGCGGGCTCAGGTATAAAGCTAAACAACTGGCTAGCCCGTTCTTCCCGCTCCCTGGTCCTGAGTCTGATCTGACCTTCAATGCAAATAATCAGATCAATGAGAGCAGCTAGGGAGGAAGGGGTGGCAGGAAGAAGAGCTCCTGCCTCAGCTGTTTGCTGAGTCCCCCCTTATAAAAGGCCATAAGCTGGTGGTTGTCCCAGCCTGTCTCCAACTATATGGAATTCTGCAATATACTCAGAGACTGGCCGGGAGTGCTGGAGGATCCTGATAATGTGGGCCAGACCATCATGTCGAGTCTGCAGTCGGAGTTCGACCATGGCTGTGCTCGCATCCTTCTGTTAAGGTTCACCACTATAAAAAACTGGCGAACCATTTTTAGCAAAAATAAAAAGGCTTTTTAGGACCCAATTACAGTTAGTACAGATGGAAATGGTGAAACAAAAATAACAAAACAAAAAGAAAGTAAATAAAACAATAACAAAACAAAAAAAACTAAAATAAAACAAAAACAGTGGCTGGGGATCGAATTCTGTGGACTGACGTCAGTATCCATGTTAACTGAGCGCGCCACTCAGCCACTGCAGAAAGAAAAGGGAGCACTACTTCCCCCATCGCGGAGGGGAGGGAGGCTTATAAAGCCCAAAGAGCTGCCTGTAAATGAAGGCAATGGTGGGGGGCATGCATCATCGGCCCAAGTAAGCCAATGCTACAGAGGAAGACGGTGGGGCCACGAGAACGGCAAACAGGGGCGAATAGTGGGATCCATGTCCTACGCTATCAACTAAACCCTGGCGGTTACCTCGGGCCTCGAAGCCATACTATTGCTGGTGGGCTACAAACCGCCAGCTACCTGCTTTCCATAAAAATAAAAAAAAATACACACACAAAAAGCCGCGAAAGCACGCACACGTGACAGGTGAGGTCTCTTACAGTGTGTTCTTAAATACATGAGCCAGCAAGTGTCTCTGATCGCACAATCAGCACTAATGAGCACTGGGACATGCGCGATCGCACCAAGCGTGCCCAAGCCAAAAAGTGAGTTGATGCTTCCCTCTAGCATCAGGGAGAATGACTCCAAATATTCACAACATGTTTGCCGAAGTGTATCATGGCACGAACAAAGAAGATTTCTGAGGACCTCAGAAAAAGAGTTGTTGATGGTAATTAGGCTGGAAAAGGTTACAAAACCATCTCTAAAGAGTTTGGACTCCACCAATCCACAGTCAGACAGATTGTGTGCAAATGGAGGAAATACATCATCATTGTTACCCTCCACAGGAGTGGTCGACCAACAAAGACCATGAGCAAGGCCTGTAATAGTTGACAAGTTCACAAAGGATGCCAGGATTCTAAGCAACTGAAGGCCTCTCTCACATTGGCTAATGTTAATGTTCATGTGTCCACCATCAGAAGAACGCTGAACAACAATGGTGTGCATGGCAGGGTTGCAAGGAGAAAGCCACTGCTCTCCAAAAAGAACATTGCTGCTCGTCTGCAGTTTGCTAAAGATCATGTGGACAAGCCAGAAGGCCATTGGAAGAATATTTTGTGGACGATTAAGACCAAACTAGAACTTTTTGGTTTAAAAGAAAAGCGTTATGTTTGGAGAAAGGAAAACACTGCATTCCAGCATAAGAACCTTATCCCATCTGTGAAACATGGTGATGGTAGTATCATGGTTTGAGCCTGTTTTGCTGCATCTGGACAGGACGCCTTGCCATCATTGATGGAACAATGATTTCTGAATGATATCAGAGAATTCTAAAGGAAAATGTCAGGACATCTGTCCATGAAAAAACTGAATCTCAAGAGAAGGTCGGTCATGCAGCAAGCCAGCGACCCTAAGCACACAAGCCATTCTACAAAGAATGGCTAAAGAAGAATAAAGTTCATGTTTTGGAATGGCCAAGTCAAAGTCCTGACCTTAATCCAATGGAAATGTGGAAGGACCTGAAGCGAGCAGCTAATGTGAGGAAATCCACCAACATCCCAGAGCTGAAGCTGTTCTGTACGGAGGGAATGGGCTAAAATTCCTACAAGCCGGTGTGCAGGACTGATCACAGCTACAGGAAACCGTTTAGTTTACAGTTATTGCTGCACAGGGGGGCACACCAGATACTGAAAGCAAAGGTTCACATACTTTTGCCACTCACTAATATGTAATATTGGATCATTTTTTTCTTCAATAAATAAATGACCAAGTATAATATTTTTGTCTCATTTGTTTAACTGGGTTCTCTTTATCTACTTTTAGGACTTGTGTGAAAAATCAGATGATGTTTTAGGTCATATTAATGCAGAAATATAGAAAAATCTAAAGGGTTCACAAACTATCAAGCACCACTGTATGTTTTTGTTTTGCTTTTACAGTGAATACAATCCTTGTGGAATACTTAGAAAAAACTAAATAAATGATAAAAAGCAAATACACTGCTCAAAAAATAAAGGGAACACTTAAACAAACACAATATAACTCCAAGTAAATCAAACTTCTGTGAAATCAAACTGTCCACTTAGGAGGCAACACTGATTGACAATCAATTTCACATGCTGTTGTGCAAATGGAATAGACAACAGGTGGAAATTATTGGCAATTAGCAAGACACACTCAATAAAGGAGTGGTTCTGCAGGTGGGGACCACAGACCACTTCTCAGTACCTATGCTTTCTGGCTGATGTTTTAGTCACTTTTGAATGTTGGTGGTGCTTTCACACTCTTGGTAGCATGAGACAGACTCTACAACCCACAGAAGTGGCTCAGGTAGTGCAGCTCATCCATGATGGCACATCAATGTGAGCTGTGGCAAGAAGGTTTGCTGTGTCTGTCAGCGTAGTGTCCAGAGGCTGGAGGCGCTACCAGGAGACAGGCCAGTACACCAGGATACATGGAGGAGGCCGTAGGAGGGCAACAACCCAGCACCAGGACCACTACCTCCGCCTTTGTGCAAGGAGGAACAGGAGGAGCACTACCAGAGCCCTGCAAAATGACCTCCAGCAGGCCACAATCTGCATGTGTCTGCACAAACAGTTAAAAACCGACTCCATGAGGATAGTATGAGGGCCCGACGTCCACAGATGGGGGTTGTGCTCACACCAGGATTGGCAAAATTGCCACTGGCGCCCTGTGCTCTTCACAGATGAAAGCAGGTTCACACTGAGCACATGTGACAGACGTGACAGAGTCTGGACACGCCATGGAGAGCGATCTGCTGCCTGCAACATCCTTCAGCA
Source organism: Ancistrus triradiatus (assembly GCA_025084515.1). Taxonomy (NCBI): domain Eukaryota; kingdom Metazoa; phylum Chordata; class Actinopteri; order Siluriformes; family Loricariidae; genus Ancistrus; species Ancistrus triradiatus. Next base: position 25,775 of record JAJAGP010002280.1, on the reverse strand, counting down.
TGACCGGTTTGGCAGTGGGTCAGTAATGGTGTGGGGTGGTATTTCTTTGGAGGGCCGCACAGCCCTCCATGTGCTCACCAGAGGTAGCCTGACTGCCATTAGGTACCAAGATGAGCTCCTCAGATCCCTTGTGAGACCATATTGTGTCGACACTATTAGGTTGGCACAATATGCTGGTGCGGTTGGCCCTGGGTTCCTCCCAATGCAGGACAATGCTAGACCTCATGTGGCTGGAGTGTGTCAGCAGTTCCTGCATGATGAAAGCATTGAAGCTATGGACTGGCCCGCCTGTTCCCCAGACCTGAATCCGATTGAGCACATCTGGGACATCATGTCTCGCTGCATCCATCAACGTCACGTTGCACCACAGACTGTCCAGGAGCTGCCGGATGCTTTAGTCCAGGTCTGGGAGGAGATCCCTTAGGAGACCATCCGCCACCTCATCAGGAGCATGCCCAGGTGTTGTAGGGAGGTAATACAGGTACGGGGAGGCCACACACAATACTGAGCCTCATTTTGACTTGATCAGCCTATAGTGTGTGTTTCCACTTTAATTTTGTGTGTGACTCCAAATCCAGGCCTCCATTGGTTAATAAATTTCATTTCCATTGATGATTTTTGTGTGATTTTGTTGTCAGCACATTCAACTTTGGACAGAACAAAGTATTCAATGAGAATATTTCATTCATTCAGATCTAGGATGTGTTATCTGAGTGTTCGCTTAATTTTTTTGAGCAGTGTATATTCAAACAAAGATTCATATGAAATGCCTGGCCGCTGATCACCTTTCCTTTGTAGTTTATTCCAGGTCTGTAATATGAAGGCGCGTCCTCGAACCTTACTGTTGCGATCTGAGCTGTTATAGTCGAGCTCCCCGAACCCTTCAGAATCACTCCTATAAAAATACACACAGAGTTACTTTTATTTAGCAGCTATATAAACTTGTATTTAAACGCATTTCTTCTTTTTTTTTTTATATCAAATGAAAATCATTTGTAATTTTAATGTTTTAGCTCATTGTAGGCACTGTGTATCTACTTTTTTTATATATAAATAGATACGTATGTGTGTGTGTGTGTGTGTGTGTGTGTGTATATATATAAAGAGAGAGAGAGAGGGAGAGAGAGATATTGAAACTGGTTGCTGAATGTTTCTTACCTGTGCCCTGTTCCTCCACTTCACTATCAACTCTGATTTTGTCATAAAAGTTCAGACTAAGAATTGAAAAGTCATTCAAATTCAGCCCATGAGTTATGCAGCCTGTCCTATCTGTCTAAAATAAAAAAGAGAAAAAAAACTTCAGCATTTAATCCAGCATACAGAGGGGAATCTTTAGTCTTTATCATTGACTTGAAAACGTGATTTAAAAGCTCTCCTACAGAAGTGTGTAGAATTTGGCACAATCGCTATGGGAGGTAAATAGGATCAAAAAATAAAATTAAAATGCAAACCTCTTTTTGTTGTTTCTTTTTCCATGCAACTGTGCAAACATCCGGCCAAAAGTGAAAATAAAATGAAATACCTACATTTGTAATTAAATTTTTCACATAAGCATTTGGGACAAAAATAAAAAGAAACTGAAAACAGATATTTGTTATTCCTTTGTCTCTTTGGAAAAGCTAACAGGGAAAATAAGACTTTGATTTTGGCTTTTCATTTTCTTCACAAAACTCAAATCAAATGCAATGAAAATGAAAATGAAAATGCAAAATGGAGAAATCCTCAGCAAAGTGACAGACTGCAATTCAGTCAAAATAAAAAAGCAAATGGAAACAAATATAGGCACTATCTGCTGGTGATTTACTTTCATTTTACACTTTTCAAGGTCACAAACATGTAAATATATGTAGATTTAGAGTGGGTGTGGCTAAAACAATGGCACCGCCCACAACATTACGAATGCTGATCATAGATTTCTCTGCATGTCTAGGCGATCATTTTATTTTTGACCGGATTTACCTCCCGTACAATCACACTGCATGTGGAATCCATATAATGCCACTAACTAATTATCTGTTCATATATATAAATGGCATGTAATGAATCTTTGGTAAGAGTTTTGTGAAAGTTACTAACTGTCCCACTGTAATTCTTGCAGGTATCTACTCGGCCGCCATAGGGCTCGAACCTAAATGTGTGCATGTAGTAGCCGCTACGACACACCACGGTCTTTACAGAGCCAGTCACAGGCTTCCCATAGGTATATCTGCAAATAAAGAAAACAAAACATTTTACAAAACAGTATTATTGAATAGTATTTTAAAGCGATGTTTGGTGGGATTTCCTTTAACTCTTTCTGTTCTTACTTACTTTGCACAGACTTTCACCGTTGCAAACTTTTCCAGGATGGTTATGACAGGAGGACACGTAACAGTCACTTCAAACTTTGGCAACACTACAAGAAATAATTCATAATCATTAAATATAAATGCAGCTGGTATCTGATCGGGATCTAAGCACCACTAACTGTCACTGCCCCCTGTTCTCTCTGCACAAACTGCTCCAGTGTGGATGATGGAAATGATCGATTTTTACATGTTTAACCTCACTTTTTCTAGCAGGGTCACCAAGAAGGGACCACCAGGACCCAAATTCGGATCTATGATTGCAAAATGTTTGAATACTTTAAAATGAGCATATGTTAGAGTTGGGAGACTCGAGCCACAAATTTAAGGACTTGAGACTTGCTTGATTAATGTTGTTAAGAGACTCCACTGATTGAAGACAGATGACTCGAAATTATGTATATTTGCATTTTCAGGTCCTCAAACGTGGCAACCAATCAGAACGCGAGAAACCGGCAGAGATAAACGTACCAAGAAGCTTGTAACATGTAAGCAGACATTCCAAAAATAGTGATGTTTGGATTCAAGGATTATGTTGTCACTACAAAACTCAAAGGAACGTAACAATGTCTTTTAAACATTTTATAGGTTTCGTTTTATTACCTCCTTCTCTCAGTATTGCTCAAATGAAGATCAATGGTCCCTAAGTTTAAATATGTTTAAAAAAGCAAAGGTTTTCATTGGGTGTCCTAATATTTTCACGTGACTATTTGGCACGATGAGGTCGACAGATGAGTTAAAAGTCCAACAAGAAGTGCAACAGTATTTGTTCATGTTGAAAATAAAATTAAACCCTTTATGACTGCTGTCTTTGGACTGATTTAGATGTTTAATCTGGAGTTAGAGCTTCATAATATCCTATGACTTGACTTTAGACTTGCTTGACTTATAGCAGGGACTTGACTCGAGTGACTAGATTGTTACTGTGGTAACTTCTGATTTGCACATAGAATGCATTCGGAAAGTCTTCATACCCTTTCACTTTTTCAGAAAAAGTTGAAAATAAAGACCGTCTCTGACCATATTCGCTGATTTCGAAGCTCTGTGTGATGGCCTGGTTCTTTTGGTCCCAGACAGTGATGATGTAAATTCCATGTGGAGACTCGGTGTTTGTGGGATATGACAGATCCACAAGACCACTGGGCGTGGAGACGTTCAACCACTGACCAATACGGTTAGAGCTCGGATCCTCGAATTAAAACATAGAAATTATTTAAGTAATATTATTATTATGGATTTATACAGTCCAATCAGCCATAACTCTGAAACCACCTGCTCATTTCATACAGCTTTGTGTTTGTCATTTTCTAGTCTTTCAGTGGACTCCAGCAGCACTGCTAAATCTGTGGGGGTCATGACCATTAGAGAACAGAGTACAGGGGGCTAACAGTAACTACACAATTACAAAGTGCAGCTATGTGTTAAGTGGAGCTGATAAAATGGACAGTGAGAGCAGAAATAAGGAGGAGGTTTTACTGTTATGGCGTATCAGTCTATGCACTGTATATCTGTAAGGGAAAATATTGTTATTTAGAGTGTAATAAAACTCAAAAAGCCATTCGTACCTGCACTTCTATTGTCGGAAACTAGAAGGGAAAGAAAACAACTTTTTAAGCCAGACATAAATCAGATGCATTTCATTCCAGAAATCATTGTGGTGTTCTTTTCTTTCAGCATGTGAAAAAAATGTATATGTTTAACATTAGCATTTTTTAATACTAAATTTATTTAGTAACTAACTAATTTATCAGGGACCAAAGATTTTTTGTTATTTAAAAACCTTAACAGAAAATACTGATTTTGCAATGTTTACACATCAGAAATATAAAGGATTACTGTTATGAGAAAATCAAATCATGAACTTAATATCACAATATGTTAATTGACATTTTTTTTCTTTTAATTTATTTCTTTTTAACATGGTATTAATTATGTTAGTAGTTAATGCTACAAAAAAAAAATTCATAACTATAAAATGGTTTAGGAATATGTGTGTAGTGTATTTGCATGCAGTTTCATTGATACATGACAAAGAGGTTTAAATAAATCATGTTACTGTTGTCGTACCTTCTGGTTGTAGGTGAGAAAATTTGTTTTTAGAGAGACTATGCGGAACCTGACTGTGGAGAATAAATGATACAAAGATAGTCATCAGAATCATGATTATCATCCAAATGAATTCACGTACTGCATATTACAACACAGGCATTCCTTTGTGTAGAGTGTTGCTAAATCTACAACTTGTCAACATGCTCCTACAGGGGTTAGACAATGAAACTGAAACACCTGTCATTTTAGTGTGGGAGGCTTCATGGCTAAATTGGACCAGTCTGCTGGCCAATCTTCATTAATTGCACATTGCACCAATAAGAGCAGAGTGTGAAGGTTCAATTAGCAGGGTAAGAGCACAGTTTTGTTCAAAATATTGCAATGCACACAACATTATGGGTGACATACCAGAGTTCAGATGGTTTGATGAACATGAAAGTGAATTTGAACATCTCCCATGGCCTGCATAGTCACCAGTTTATTAGTAAATAGTAAATATTATTGAGCCACTTTAGGGTGTTTTGGAGAAGTAAGTCAGGAAACGTTTTCCTCCACCAGCATCACATAGTGACCTGGCCACTATCCTGCAAGAAGAATGGCTTAAAATCCCTCTGACCACTGTGCAGGACTTGTACATGTCATTTCCAAGACTTGACGCTGTATTGGCCGCAAAAGGAGGCCCTACACCATACTAATAAATTATTGTGGTCTAAAATGACAGGTGTTTCAGTTTCATTGTCTAACCCTTATATATAGCATACAGTACATGAGAAAATATTTCTCAAATATATTAAGAATATATCATATATTATACCAGATAAATATTTTTTTAAAAACAACCTCGGGTAAAGACCAACGCTACGTTAAAATACGGTAGATTAGCATGCCGGTTAAACCATGACTTAAATTTAACGGCTTCTGTGGCTGTACTGTATGCTGTGCCTTATGGTGACATCTTGTGGCCATATGTTGATACTACATCACAGTCGGTGAAGAAAAACGGTAAAATACATTCTTCATTTTGTCTTCGGAGCTCGATGGCATTTCAGGTTAAAACGTGTTAAAACGTTAATGACTGTTAGACAAATATGTATGTGTGTAGAGTTTGGGCAGTTTTAAGTCATTCATCATTATCCTGGCACATATGCCACCTGTCCACCCACTGCCATTTGACACTGAAACCATGCCAATTTAGCATAATCAGTTAACCTAACATGCATGTCTTTGGACTGTAGGAAGAAGCCAGAGTGCCCGGTGTCAACTCACACTGGCATGGGGAGGACCCAGGCCACCCTCCCCTGGGAGTGAACCCAGGACCTTCTTGCTGTGAGACAGCAGTGCTACCCACTGAGCCACCGAATTTCCTGAACTGGGTATGGGCATACAACATGTACGACACCACTTTCCTTGGCCTTTGAGAACTGATATGCCCTTAAAGATAGCGGAATTCATTTTGGATTCTGAGTGAAGTTGAGTTCTGAGAAAACTACATGGTGAAAGTTGTGACAACTAACCTCCAGGCCACCAGAGGCCACGCTAACCTGAGAACTAACTAGACTTTGTATTTTAAGGACGCATCCTTTCAGAAGTTAGGGTTTTACCCTCGTTAATGAATGGACCGTTTTGTGAGAGACGTTTGTTATTGTTTCTGGAACTATGTTGTTCATTTTTATGAGTTTTCAGAGCACTTGCTCATTATCTCACAGTGCTTTTGGACTCTATTTACCATAAAGCACAGGGTAGCAGATGAGGGAGCGTTACCGGTTTGTCCTGGTTTGTAGATGGGTTTATCGGTCTGAATGATGACCAGCTGAGTGCGAGGTTTGATGAGGATCTTTGTCGTTTTGTTCACGAAGGTCATCTCCCTTTTGAGTTGGAGGCCGATGGACGCCTCGGAATCCACGTTGACATCGGGAACCTGCGTGATACAACAGCCTAATAGGCTACGCAGCCACTTGTTTGGATTATAATATATAATGCAAAGTTTTTGGCACCACTGGTCAAATTAAATTATGTTTTAATGACATAAACCATTTACAGTTAGGTTATTTACAAGCAAACTTTACAAGTTATCATCATATACAGAGTTCACATCTCATAAAAAAACACAGAGACAAAACAGGTTGTGGCCAGGAATGCCAAAACTTTTGCTTGTTAGCAGATAAACAATAAATAAGTTCATGTCCTGTATGTGAGAGTCAGACCTGGAATGAGATGCACCTATAGTACCCCTGATTTGCTACGTTCTCACTCAGGAGAACTCTCTGGATCTGTCCGAGCTCCAAAGTCACCGAGAGGGAAAGTAATTCTTGGGGAGTCCACTGCTGTCTGATTTGGACACACAGTCTTTCTGTGGAGCCTCCAACGGCTCGAGAGGTCACCATCAACATGTAAGTGCTGGGAAAGGAATGGAATCATATTTCGTGTCATTAAAGCTCACTAGTTAATAACATTCAGAGGTGGTAAGTAACGCAGTATAAGTACTTAGTTTCTGTACTGAAGTACGTTTAGGTACCTGTACGTCTTACTTTTTAGTTTTACTTACTACATTTCAAAGACAAATCTGCACTTTTTACTCACTACATTTTCAAACCAGACTCTTCAGCTTTAATACATGTATCTATTTTATCTTTCTGCCCTTGTAAAAGAGAAGCATATTTATGTGTACTTCTAAAAAGTACACTTAGTATAAAAAATTTGTCACCACTTTAAACTTATATTAAGTTCTAATTACATTATGCTAAAATATATATTAAATGCACTGAATGAGACATGCTCACTTTATGCATATTCATGATGTATTGCATGTATTTTACTTGTGATTCATACGTAAATTTTATGATTACTCATAAAATACTGCATGAATGAATACTATTTCATTCACACGTCCCTTTTTTTCCTCAGAATTAATCTGCTATCTACTTTTACTTCTATTCCACAGTATTAGACCGCTTCACCACATGAGATCTTTACGCATCACATCACATAAATGGGGCTTAATTTTATTTGTTTTCAATTTATATCTTTAACAATAATCTTTAACAACAAAATAACAATTTAACCTTTTTAGTTATTGGAATCAAGTCATATATGCCATCTTTGTAAATCAAATAAAATGTAAATAAAATAGACAATGAACATCAACACTGCAAGGTCCTTTTTATATACTTTAACATCTATCATATAAAACCCCAAGATAAATAACGAAAGGTTGAAGGTTCTTACAGTTCATTGCTGTTTTGAGCGACGCTGATTTGCAGGAGCAGAAAGAGAGCAGCGATCACGGTGGAAAAGTGCATCCTGAAACACAATCTCACATAACCAGAGCAGCTCAGAGAAGTCATGGTATTTAACTCCCAGCACAGAGATGCTGCAGATGTACAGCGTCGTTATTGGGTGAAACTTCAGTTAGATGGGGGCACCACCCACCTCTGGTTCCCTGCTGGCCTTGCTGCACCCCGCACCACCGACCATCAAGTTTTAAGGAATCCTGATATGTTTGTATTCGTGGCTGGTTCTGAAAAACAAAACACAATTAAGTTTAGATCCGTTTTTTGTTTTCCTAAAGTAGAATGCAGAGACATGAAGTAAGATTTGTTCAGGGTCTGCTCAGGGTCATCTCCGTCCACATCCTGCACTGTTATGACTAGGTTCGAATATTATTTAGAAACCGTTCCTGCGATAAAGGTTAAAAGTGTGAGATAACCGATTTTATTTTATTAACAAAGACAGTTTATATTTTATAAATTTTACTTCAGCCTGTCCATAGTATCAGAACTGTAGTGAACCGAACTGTTATTGTGTATGTAGTTTTTGGAAGTAGCCAGAAGGTGGCAGTATATACATCTATCTGTGATATACACAAATACATTGAGAGATGTACATGTGCATTAGTAAGAAGCCAGACATTACCCATGTATGCCGTCAATAATTAAACTGTTAAACCGTTCTTACCGGATGTACTACCGACTATTCATTTTGGTGGAAAATAAGATGCGAAATATTTGGCGACGAGGTGAAAATGGAACGAGTTTGTAATTACAGACAGTGAGTACGTGGAACAGACATTGCAGAGTTGCAGACAAATGAGCAAGACACAGCATTTGAAAAGGTCAAGACCCTCATGCAGACTTCGGGGTTCTTGGGACACTACGATTCAATGAAAGAGTTGCTACTGGTGTGTGATGCATCCCCCTACAGAGTGGGAGCTGTCTCATCCCACAGAATGCCAGATGTATTTGTGTCTAGAACACTCAATGCAGCTGAAAAGAAGTACTCCTTGAGGAGTACCTCAAATGGCATCACAGATGTTCCAACGATGGGAAGTCACGTTACTAGCATATGAATATACTATTGTATATAAAGCAGGGAAAGATCAAAGTAATGCAGATGCAATGAGCTGACTGCCTGTCAAAATGATGGGGGAATCCTCACAGGAGAAAGAGAGAGCGATGTTACTGGAACAAATGAACACACTTCTAGTGAGCGCCAGAGAGGTACAGAAGTAGACAGACAGAGATCCAGTGCTAGTCTTGGTATGGGAGTACGTACTGAGAGGTTGGTCATCAAACATAACCGATCCAGAAGTGATGCCCTATGCTCAGAGACAAGGAGAACTCAGTACCAGTTAGGGATGTGTCTCATGGGGTACTATGGTCATTGTCCCTCCACTTGGAAGAGAGACTGTTTTAAAGCAGTTACACCAGTCACATCCTGGTATCACCAGAATGAAAGCCCTGGCACACAGCTACATTTGGTGGCCAAGGTTGGATGCAGATATTGAAGATCTGGTGAAAGCTTGTGCTGTATGCCAATAAAACAGTCAGAGACCAGCTGTGGCACCTCTACACCCCTGGGAATGGCCTGAGAGGCCATGGAGGTGAATACACACAGATTATGCAAGGCCATTTCTTGAAAAAACTGTTGTTGATCTTGGTGGATGCCCATTCTAAATGTATTGAGGCTTTCCCACACAATAATGCACCTTCCACTATCATGACTGAATGTTTGAAAAAAAGTTTCAGTCAACATGGGATCCCAGAAATGCTCGTAACTGACAATGGGACATGCAGAGTTTATGTCACAAAATGGCATTCATCATGTCACAACAGCTCTATATTATGCTTCATCTAATAGACTTGCTGAAAGGTCAGTGCAGACATTGAAAGCTTTGTTAAAGAAGACCAGCCAAGGAAACATTTAAACCAGAGTGTACCACAGGTAGATCACCAGCTGAACTGTTGCAGGGAAGAAAGCTATGATCCAACCTAGATCTACTACATTCAGACTTCAAGGGTAAAGTAGTACGGCAACAGTTACGCCAAAAGCTATACCATGACCAGCATGCCAAAAGTCGTAGCCTTGAGGTGGGTGACCCTGTTTATGCAAGAAACTTTGGTTCAGGTCCTACGTGGGTCCCAGGATTTGACGAGCAGGGAACTCGACCAGTTTCCTGCCAAGTCACCTTAAGAAATGCAAAAGTTGTATGAAAACACACTGACAAAGTGAAAAGCCAGAACGTTCCCTACTCATCAGAGTATGACTTGCATGCCAGCATGCCACAGGGGGATTGTCCAGATGCAAAGGTTCACAAGTCGTAACTGCCAAAGATAGGGGACTCATTGGAGAATTCTCAAACAGAGACTAGTGTAGCTGTAATGACATCTCCTAATGTACCATCAATGAGTCCTCAACAGCCATTACCTCGGAGATCCAAGAGAGACAGAAAACCCCCTACATACCTGAAGGACTTTGTTAGAGTAGTGATGAGTTCCCCAGCAACAGGCTAAGAATGAGCCCTTGAACTTATTGGGATGGAAGGTCGTCCACCATTATGTTGTTCATGTTGTTGGTATGTTCTATATGGTGTGAGAAACTGCACATATCTATGGTATACCCCATACCAGAAGTATGCAGCAGTGGAAGTTTTGTTGCAGGGGAATATAGTGAACAGAACTGTTCTTGTGTATGCTGTTTTTGGAAGTAGCCAGAAGATGGCAGTATATACATGCACGTGCAGTAGTAAGAAGCCAGACATTACCCATGTAAGCTGTGTTTGCCGTTTAGTATCTATCAGTAGTTAATAAACTGTTAAACCGTTCTTACCGGTTGTACTGCCGACTATTGATTTTTGCGGATAATAAGATGCCACAAGGACGACATCATGGGCTTGTAGAATAACAGCAAAATTCTCAGACGGATCTGCTGAAAAGTTTAAAACAAGCACATTAGAAAGCATGAATTTTACAGAAATAACTCTTTTAAAAGAAAATAATTGACATTATGTAATATCTTTTCTGAGCCTCTCAGAATTCTCCTTTGTTCATACAATGATACACTTCCACAAAACTGTGTTATGCAGGTCATACTGATAGAATTTTACTCTTTAAATACAGTATAACATGTATAACAAGGAACAAAATTAAACATGACACAGTTCTGCTTACTTTGATGTATTAATTGTAAAATGGGTTTGAAGGTTTAGACAATATTATGGGGGGTATTATGTACTAATGACCTATTTATATTTACTGAATTAATTAATTGTGTTTCCTGCAGAGGTTGCATTAACTGCTTTCCTTTAGAAAACCAACTAAAGCTTATTTTCCTGTTTCCAACTGTTTACAACTTGTGTAATTTCGAACTTCTCCACAGGGTGGCAGAACGAAGAGACCTTTAAGTCTCCGAGCCATTAAGATTCGGTCAGACAGATTGCAATAGAAGTAGTTTCGATTTTCTCCACCAGATGGAGTTTCATCGGTTAACCTAAAATGTTATTAGGCTGAACAGCGGCACAATTTACAACAATTAACATTTCATAATTGTAATTTTAAATGCAGCCTAATTTAAAACCCATAATTTTAAACTCCAATTATTGATCATCTACAGATAACCCTTTTCCTGTCGATACTTCAACTAGGAATAAAGCCTGTACCTTATTCTAATAAAAATAGAAAGCTTAATTAAGATGCTAATTAAAGACAGACATCCATCATTAAATAGCTGAATGTCTGCAATTTCATATAATGAACTTGAACTGATAGAAGCGAAGTCGGGTAATTTAAGACATCATTAAAATGGGCTTTGAACAACTCTGTGTTCGCTTAGCCACCTCATTTGCATGGTATGTTAGCCATGGCTCTGTTATATTTGCCCAGTCCCTGTGTTATCCTTTGTCTATCCCAGTCTTCAGTCTTTTTGCCATTAGCTCTAGGTCTTAGTTTTGTCAGCATCACTGTATATTGTAGCATTGTCTCTTAGTTTTCTGTTTACTACTAGCAATTTTAGTTAGCTCAGGCACCTTGTCTTGTCTCTCTGTGTTCACCCTGCTCCACATCTGTCCTCTGCTAATTTGTACCAAGCTGTAAATGGTGTTTGTAAGTGTATGTACAGTGGTGTTTCAAAGTTTGTGAACTCTGAAGAATTTCTATATTTCTGCATAAATATGAGCTGAAACATCATCAGATTTTCACACAAGTCCTAAAAGTAGATAAAGAGAACCCAGTTACACAAATGAGACAAAAATATTATACTTGGTCATTTATTTATTGAGGAAAATGATCCAGTATTACATATTAGTGAGTGGCAAAAGTATGTGAGCCTTTGCTTTCAGTATCTGGTGTGACCCCCCTGTGCAGCAATAACTGCAGCTAAACGTTTCCTGTAGCTGTTGATCAGTCCTGCACACCGGCTTGGAGGAATTTTAGCCCATTCCTCCGTACAGAACAGCTTCAGCTCTGGGATGTTGGTGGGTTTCCTCACATTAGCTGCTCGCTTCAGGTCCTTCCACAAGCCATAGCTAATAACCAGAGTTGCATCTTCTTCGCAGTAGTGTGTGTTTTTACAACTTTTTTACAGTCTTTTCCCACTTTCTTTCTGAGACTTAGTTTTTTGGGACGTTTTGTGTTGACTTAACTTGTATTAACGCTTTAATCGAGCATTGCATTGGACCATCGGCTGCAGTTAAACCATATCTTCACTCGGCACCCCACAACACCACCCGAAGCTAAGTACCTTTAATTCATTAATTGTACTAACATGGCTTCTGCTGTGCTTGTTCCCTGTGCCGAGTGTGGCATGTTTAGCTATTCTTCCTCCGTCATTAGTGTAAATTTTACTTGTGATAGGTGTAGGCTTGTAGCCAGTCTGACGGAGAAGATTGTAGTGTTAGAGGCGCGCATCCAGACATTAGAGAAGGCTAGCTCAGCTCCTAGCTTAGCAGATCTGGATGCCAAAGGCGAAGTTAGAGCCCCGGCAGAGTCCTCGCAGCAGGGCAAGTGAGTGACGGTTCGACGACGTAGTCGTAAGGCTAGTCCACGAGAGCACCACTCTTTACCTGTTCACGTGTCCAACAGGTTTGCCCTCCTCAGTGAAACACCCACTGAGCACTGAGCACTGAGCAGCCTGTTGAAATAACAACATTAGACTAAAGCTAGGACTACTTAACATTAGATCACTTACAAACAAAGCAGTGATTGTAAATGAAATGATCACTGATAAATGCTTACACGCTCTCTGTCTCACTGAGACTTGGATTAGACCTGATGAATATTTAGCCTTAAATGAAGCCTCACCTCCTGGATACAGTCATGCTAGTCGCCCTCGTCCTAATGGTCGGGGGGGAGGCGTAGCCACAATTTTTGACAAAGAATTAGGGGTTACAGCTAAATCCCATTACAAGGCTAATTCTTTTGAAATACTGATTCTTAATGTGACTGATCCATCGTTATGGAAGTCAAAACCACACTCTTTTCAGCTTATCACTATTTACCGCCCGCCTGGTCCCTATTCAGAATTTCTTCAGGAATTTGCTAGCTTTCTTTCCTGCTTACTACTGTCAACAGATAAGGCTTTAATTGTAGGTGATTTCAATATTCACTTTGACAATGAGCAGGATCCACTTATAATTGCTTTCGAGTCCATCTTAGAATCCATGGGTATCACTCAGAATGTGATGGGACCAACCCACCGCTGTAATCATACTTTAGATCTAATATTAACATTTGATATCAAAATAGATAACCTTGATGTTTTCCCCCAAAGTGATTCGATTTCAGATCACTATCTTTTAGTATTTGAGCTATCTCTAATAAATAAAATCCTTCTGCCTCGTTATCACACTAAGCACACTATCACATCTGCTACTCCAGCTGCGTTTATTAAAAACCTACCAGACTTAAAATTTAATACACCTATGGAGATAAATCATCTTGTGTAAATGAGCAATTAGAATGTGTGCTTCGCTCAACCCTGGACATGACTGCCCCTGCTAGGGTCAAACGTATTAGGGAAAAAAGGCTAGCACCATGGTATAATGACCACACCCCTACCTTAAAGCAAAGAACATGGCATTTAGAGCACAAGTGGAGACATAGTAAATTGGAGGTGTTTAAGCTTGGTTGGAGGGACAGCATGACAGAGTATAAGCATGCCCTCACTAAAGCTAAAGCTGCATACTTCTCTTCAATCATAGAGAAAAATAAGAATAATCCAATATTTCTTTTTAATACAGTCTGCAAATTAATAAAAATCCCCACAGAAAGTGATTCTCCCGTTCTGTGTCATTTTAATAGTAATGATTTTCATGACTTTTTTTAATGATAAGATAGAGAACATTAGGCATAAAACTCAATGCTCATCACATCACCAAACTATTCAGCCACCTTCCAGATGCAGCACTAGTGAAGACATCTGTTTAATGAGCTGTAAATCAAGATTAGAATCTTTTACCCCAATTACTAATACTTAACTATCCGCACTGATCAGCTCGTCTAAGTCATCAACATGTTTATTAGATCCCATTCCTACACGTTTACTCAAACAAGTAATACCTAGTATTATAGAGCCACTGTTAGTTATTTTAAAGTCATCCTTTACCTTTGGTTATGTGCCCAAATCCTTTAAAGCTGCCGTTATCAAACCACTGATTAAAAAAGCCACTCTTGACATTTGTGTGATATCTAATTATAGACCAATTTCAAATCTACCGTTTCTGTCCAAAATCTTAGAAAAAGCCGTCTATCAGCAGCTCTGCAGTTACCTCCAAAGGGATGAAATTTATGAAACATTTCAGTCTGGCTTCAGGCCCCATCATAGTACTGAAACAGCATTGATTAGGGTACTAAATGACTTGTTAATGTCCGCAGATAAGGGATGTGTTTCTTTTCTTGTTCTGTTAGATTTAAGTGCAGCATTTGACACTATAGATCATGATGTTTTACTAAACAGACTAGAAAATACTATAGGTATTAAGGGATTAGCACTTTCTTGGTTTAAATCCTACTTGACCGACCGGTACCAGTTTGTTCATATAAATAATCTAAGGTCTAAGATCTCAAAAGTGAAGTATGGCATGCCTCAGAGGTCAGTGCTTGGCCCGCTTTTATTCTCTCTGTACATGCTGCCACTAGGCTCAGTTATTCGTAAACATGGCATTAGTTTCCACTGCTATGCAGATGATACACAGCTGTACATATCAGCCAAACCTAATGACAGCCTTACAATCAACAAAATTGAGGACTGTGTAAAGGAAATAAAAGATTGGATGTTATTTAATTTTCTCTTACTTAACTCAGATAAAAACTGAGGTGCTATTAGTGGGACCCAAGGCTGTGAGAGAGACAGGTTAGCTACATCTATCCTAAGTCTAGATGGCTGTCCAGTATTGCCCCAGTCCGACCTGTAAAAAAACTTAGGGGTCACATTTGATTCAGATCTCTCCTTTGATGCGCACATTAGCAGCATCACTCGAATTGCTTTCTTTCAATTACGTAATATCGCTAAACTTAGAAATATCCTCTCTTTTAATGATGCAGAAAAACTTGTTAATGCGTTTATAACCTCAAGGTTGGATTACTGTAACGCCTTACTTACTGGATGCTCTAGTAAATCTATAAATAAACTTCAGTTAGTTCAGAATGCAGCTGCCCGAGTGCTAACTCGAACTACAAAAATTTGATCATATCACTCCTGTTCTATCATCACTCCACTGGTTACCAGTCAAATTCCGCATTGATTACAAAATACTTCTTATATAACTTATAAAGCTCTACATGGCCTGGCCCCACATTATCTGAGTGACCTCTTAGAGTTTTACAATCCAACTCGTCTACTTTGTTCGCAGAGTGTAGGAACTTCTTTTAGTTCCTAGAATTAAAAAAAAGTCACAGCAGGGGAAAAGGCTTTCTCATACATGACCCCCCCAACTATGGAATAAACTTCCCCACTTTCGTTCGAGATTCAGACACCCCTCCAAAGTTTTAAGTCTAGGCTAAAGACATACTTATTTACGCAGGCTTTTGACTAGATTTAGACCAGGTTGCATGGCTTGGGTTGCTGGGGCCAGAGTCTGGAGTTCATGTCTGGCCTGCCTGCCTTGTCTGCTAGTCGGGAGTGTCGAGTGGGCGGTCTGGGTGAACTAGGCTTCGGTCCTCGTGATCTTGACTCATGCATCCTTGCCTGAATAAGGGCAGAGC
This sequence comes from Ancistrus triradiatus, assembly GCA_025084515.1. Classification (NCBI taxonomy): domain Eukaryota; kingdom Metazoa; phylum Chordata; class Actinopteri; order Siluriformes; family Loricariidae; genus Ancistrus; species Ancistrus triradiatus. Next base: position 9,907 of record JAJAGP010002280.1, on the reverse strand, counting down.
TGGGGGTTCATAGTCAAAGAGTCTTATGGTGATCAGAGACATTGGGTTGCTGTCTTCTGCTGCTCGTGGGGTTGCCAATGTCTCATGTGATCTTCTCTTGGCTGTGTTTCCTACCAGTTCTCCTCCTTCTAGCTTTCTAGCTATGCTGCTATAGCTAATGCTGCCGGGGGTCTCATGCTACACTTGGCATCAGTGATGGACATAGCATCAGTGATTGTTAATAAAAACACTGTGCTCTTAATCAATAACTAATTACATTTTCTGTTTTCTCTCCGAGCTGTATTCCGGCAGTTCCGGCCCCCCCACACATGATGTTCATCTGATGGAGCTCCACTGTGCCATAATTCACATTTTATTCGACCATGACTCCCATGACTTTAGTTTCGCTTCTAGATTTATCATCATACCCGAGCCACTTAATGTCGATGTGAATACTCACATTTTATTCGAACTTTGACTCCATGTCTTTAGTTTCGCTCTTAAATTTATCATCTACGCCCAGCCCAAGGAGGTTGGGTCCCTTTTTGAGTCTTGGTCCTCCCAAGGTTTCTTCCTAGAACTAGGGAGTTTTTCCTTGCCACTGTCGCCCTAGGCTTGCTCAATTTGGGATTGGACGTAGTTATTAGGAGATAATCTAAACTTGTAAAGTTGCTTTGAGACAATGCTCCATTGTAAAAAGCGCTATATAAATAAATCTGACTTGACTTGAAATCTGACAACATTTCCATTGGATTAAGGTCAGGACTTTGACTTGGCCATTCCAAAACATGAACTTTGTTCTTCTGTAACCATTCTTTGGTAGAACGGCTTGTGTGCTTAGGGTCGTTGTCTTGCAGCATGACCCACCTTCTGTAACGCGAGCGGGTTGGAAGGTAGGAGACAAGCGCGAGCTTGTGGTATCAGACAACAGGTAGGATTTATTAACTTGATTGACAAGGTATGCATAAACTGTGAGCGTTCGTGGCATGGAACCTCATTGCGAAGCGTCGTGTTGAGCTTCGCACGGCGTTCTTAAAGGCTCAGGTAATGAGCCGCAGGTGAGCAAATCAGTAGGCCGGAGAGGAGGAGCGCTGGAGCGTGCAGGCCTGGGAGGCCGATCTGTCCGTGGTCGTGACAGTACCCCCCCCCCCGAACGACCCGTGCAGCCGGGGGCCCCGGAGGAGCCGGAGGACGGGGGTCCCGAGGCGGAGCGACGAGGCCAACCGCGCGGCCTGGGGGCCGGGCGATCGGGATGAGCTGCATGAAACTCCTGGACAAGGAGAGGGTCCAGGACGTCCCTCGCGGCGACCCAACTGCGTTCCTCCAGGCCGTAGCCTTCCCAGTCCACCAGATACTGCAGTCCTGCAGCCCGCCGACGGGAATCCAAGAGCCGGCGAACCATGAAGGTGGTGGAATTCTCCTGCCCAGACGGCGGAGGCTGGTCCAACGGCGCCAAGTCAGCCAGCGGCCCTGGGATCCACGGCTTGAGGAGAGAGACGTGAAACGTCAGACAGATCCTGAGATGGGATGGCAGGTCTAAGCGGCAAGTCACGTCATTGATACGTTTACTGATTCTGTAGGGTCCCGAGAACCGGGGTGTAAATTGGGTACTTCCCTGTGCGCGCCGCAGATCCCGCGTCGAAAGCCACACTCGGTCTCCCGGCTGAAACGCAGGAGCAGGAAGCCGGCGCCGATTCGCATGCCTTTGATAGCGTCGCTACACTCAATACAGTCAATTTGCTGGTGTACCTGGCACCAGACCTCCTCGCTGCAGCGAAACCAGTCATCCACCGCGGGGCGTCAGAGGCGGCGAAGTCCCACGGGACGAACGGCGGTTGGAAACCTAGAACACACTGAAAAGGAGTGAGACCTGTGGCAGAGTGACGAAGACAGTTCTGGGCTATCTCTGCCCACGGAAGGAACTGACTCCAGTCAGAGGGGTTGTGTGCGCAGTACGCGCGCAGAAATTTCTTCAGTTCCTGATTGGTGCGCTCGCATTGCCCGTTCGACTCTGGATGATAGCCCGAAGAGAGACTCACCGATGCCCCCAGTTTTTCCATAAACGCCCACCAGACCGCAGAGACGAACTGAGGACCCCGGTCTGAGACAATGTCCTCCAGGATGCCGAAGAAGTGGAAGACCATACTGAAGAGGCACTCGGCCGTCTGAAGAGCTGAGGGGATCTTGGGGAGCGGGATAAAGCGCACGGCCTTGGAGAAGCGATCCACAACCGTGCAGATGGCCGTGTGTCCGCTCGAGAGCGGGAGGTCAGTGACGAAATCGACAGCCACATGAGACCAGGGTCGCTGAGGAACCGGTAAGGGGCGGAGAAGGCCGGAAGACAGAGTGCGCGGTGTCTTGGTTTGTGCGCAGACGCTGCAGGATGCCACAAACTGACGGATGTCCTTGCGCATGTTCTTCCACCAGTACCTGGCAGCGAGCAGTTGGTGGGTACGTGTTTCTCCAGGGTGACCTGAACAAAGGGAGATATGAGCCCATGTGATGAGTCGATCGCGCAGGTCGGGTGGAACGTATTTCTTGCCTTGTGGACAGTCCACCGGGACGCGTGACCGGGAGAGACTCGCATCCAAATCCCGTTCAAAGTCCCATTGGACGGCACCGAGGACGCACGACGCAGGAAGAACGGGCTCGGGGGCCTCCGGCCTGTCGATGGCAGGATCGAGGCTCCGGGAAAGTGCGTCGGCTTTGACGTTCTTGGATCCAAGTCGATAAGTGATGGTGAACGTGAACATGGCGAAGAATAGAGACCAGCGCTTGACGAGCGTTAAGGCGCCGAGCAGATCGCAGGTATTCTAAGTTCTTGTGGTCGGTAAGGACTGTAAACGGGTGCTTGGCGCCCTCCAGCCAGTGCCTCCATTCCTCTAGAGCCAATTTTATGGCCAGCAATTCGCGATCCCCCACATCGTAATTGCGTTCGGCAGGTGACAGCTTGTGCGAGTAGAATGCGATGGGATGGAGCTTGGGCGTGACACTGAGGTGTTGTGATAGAACAGCCCCAACGCCTATCGACGACGCGTCCACCTCCAGGACAAACGGTCGATCGGGGTCTGGATGTCCCAGTACTGGGGCCATAGAGAAGGCAGTTTTCAGTGTAGCGAATGCTTGCTCAGCCTCCGAGGACCAACGGAGGGCGCTGGGGGCGCCCCGCAGGAGTGCCGTGAGGGGGGCGGTCAGACGACTGAAGTTTCTTATGAAGCGCCGATAGAAGTTTGCAAAACCCAGAAAGCATTGTAGTTCTTTGATCCCTCTGGGTGAGGGCCAGGACAGGACAGCAGAAACCTTCGAGTCGTCCATGGCCACGCCAGCGGGGGAGATCACGTAACCCAGGTAACGAACGGACTGAGTGTGAAACTCACATTTTTCGGCCTTGACCCTGAGGTGGTGGAGGTGTAGTGGCTCCAGCACTCTGCGCACATGGACTGTGTGAGTGGCCAGGTCCGAGGAGAACACCAGGATGTCGTCCAAATATACCAGCACGAATTGTCCCAGCATGTCCCGCAGCACATCGTTAACAAACGCCTGGAAGACGGCATGACTATATACTCGTAATGGCCCGAGCTGGTGTTGAACGCCGTCTTCCATTCATCCCCCTCTCTCACGCGAATCAGGTTGTACGCATTCCTGAGGTCTAACTTGGTGAACCACTGGGCCTTGCGAAGCAATTCCAGCGCTGATGGGACCAGCGGGAGCGGGTAAGCGTACTTGCGCGTAATGAGGTTGAGCTGGCGGTAATCGATTGTGGGGCGCAGGTCTGAGTCCTTTTTGGGGACAAAGAAGAATCCGGCTGAGACTGGTGAGGTGGACGGACGGATGAACCCCAGGGCCAGATACTCCATGATATAGTCCTGCATGGCGTTTTCTTCCGCCGGCGAGAGAGGGTAGAGGCGCGCTTTCGGCAGCGGTGCGTTGGGTAACAGGTCAATGGCGCAGTCGTAACTGCGATGAGGGGTGAGCCTACCCCGAAGACTGATGCCAGGTCCTGGTACTCCGGTGGCACGTTGGGAGGCAGAGGCGAGGACTCCGAAACAGGGAGCAGGCTGACTTTCACGACCGGACCATGGAAACAACACTGCTGGCATCCAGGAGACCAGCGTAGAATCTCTCGAGCAGACCAGGAGATAACAGGGTCATGCAGACGAAGCCAGGGGAGGCCAAGGATCAGCTGATGGGCCAGGGAGGCCACGGGGAATAGTTCGATGTGTTCTTCATGGACGGCACTTGTGCGAAGCAGCAGAGGAACCGTGATGTGCGTGAGACGTCCAGAGCCCAGCGGTTTGCCGTCCGCGGTGGTGACTCGCCGATCCACAGGAAGAGGGACACAGGGGATCTTCCACTTGTTGACAAGGTGTTCAGCAATGAAGTTCCCCTGAGCTCCGGAGTCTATCATGGCTGTCAATGACAGATCAACATCAGAGACAAGCAGTTGAACCGGCAGCGTAAAGGAGGGAGTAACGTCAATAGAACTCACCCGGGATGCAGAGGACCGGCACAGAGGAGCGCGATCGCAGCCAGCGCGACGATGACGGTCAGAGCCACAGTAGCAACAGAGATCTTGCTGAAAGCGGCGGCGGCGCTCTGCAGGGGAAGCTGGTGGTGAAGCCTCCCGGACGATGGGACTGGGAGGAGAGCACGGAGTGGCCGCGGGCCTGGTGTCCAGGAGCTGGTCCAGACGAATGGCCAACATGATGAGATCTTCCAGGGGGAGATCGAGGTCGCGCCCCACCAGCTCCCTCTGAAGATCGGGTCGCAGGCCCTAGTGAAATGCGGCAGTGAGCGCTGGGGGTTTCCATCCGCTTTGAGCCGCTAGGGTGCGGAACTGGAGAGTGTATTCCGCTGCTTAGCGACAACCTTGGCGTAGACGCAGCAACACGTCGCTTGCCAAGCGGCCCTCCCGGGGATGCTGAAACACCATGCTGAACGCTGAGCGGAAGCGGTCGTAGTCCTTCACCACAGCCCCTTGTTGAGCCCAAACCGCTGTGGCCCAATCCAGTGCACGATGTGACAGCAGAGAAATCACCAGAGCTATCCGGGCTTCATCCGAACCCGGTGGGGAGTTGGCAAAGTAAAGCTCGCACTGCATAAGAAAACCCTTACACCGGTTCGGATCACCGTCGTACTTATCCGGTAGGGCGACTCTGTAGGGCGAGGACGAAGCACGAGGAGGGCTGAGAGGGAGCGGCACCGCTTCAGGCATCGCCGCGGGTGCAGGGGGAGGTGTCACCTGCGACATCCTCTGAGACAGCTCTCCCACCGTGGGAACCAGAGACCCTAGCGTGCGTTGGTTATCGGCGAGCACCGTAACGGCACGGGCCACTTCCTCCAGCTGGATACGGAGGGTAGCGAGCTGTTGTCCTAGGCTCGGTTCAGAGCCGGGATTCGAACCACCAGCCGCTGTCTCCATCGCAGCTTCGCAAACTGTAACGCGAGCGGGTTGGAAGGTAGGAGACAAACGCGAGCTTGTGGTATCAGACAACAGGTAGGATTTATTAACTTGATCGACAAGGTATGCATAAACTGTGAGCGTTCGTGGCATGGAACCTCGTTGCGAAGCGTCGTGTTGAGCTTCGCACGCCGTTCTTAATGGCTCAGGTAATGAGCTGCAGGTGAGCAAATCAGTAGGCCGGAGAGGAGGAGCGCTGAAGCGTGCGGGCCTGGGAGGCCGATCTGTCCGTGGGCGTGACACCTTCTCTTGAGATTCAGTTCATGGACAGATGTCCTGACATTTTCCTTTAGAATTTTCTGATATAATTCAGAATTCATTGTTCCATCAATGATGGCAAGCCGTCCTGCCCAGATGCAGCAAAACAGGACCAAATGAGGCCCAATGCCAATTGACAATCCTAGTTTTGATTAGAATGGTTCTTGCAGGATGACCCGTTACAGATTGCAGGGCACTATGAAATCAATGCCCTTGGGTATATGGTCAAACGTGAGATCAATCAGTTGATCTTAATGTCACTACTAATAACATGTTGCGGAGGAGGAAGCTAAAGTGGAAGGTCCACAAACTCTGTCTGCATCTGTAGGTGTCGGGACTGTGCCCAGGGTAAGAGCCACCTGACCTAGATTTGGTCAAGTCAAGTCAGATTTATTTATATGGCGCTTATTACAAAGGAGCATTGTCTCAAAGCAACTTTACAATTTTAGATTATCTCCTAATATCTACGTCCAAATTGAGCAAGCCTAGGGCGACAGTGGCAAGGAAAACTCCCTAAGTGTTTTTAGGAAGAAACCTTGGGAGGACCAAGACTCAAAAAGGGATCCAACCTCCTTGGGCGGCATACATGATAAATCTAAGAATGAAACTAAAGTCATGGAGTCAAAGTTCAAATAAAATGTGAAATATGCACATCGGCATTAAGTGGCCCGATACACAGAGTCACTTTAGGTTTCTGTATTAGATCTAAAGTATGATTACAGCGGTGGGTTGGACCCATCACATTCTGAGTGATACCCATGGATTCTAAGATGGACTCGAAGAAATTTTAAGTGGATCCTGCTCATTGTCAAAGTGAATATTGAAATCACCTACAATTAAAGCCTTATTTGTTGACAGTAGTAAGCAGGAAAGTAAGTTGGCAAATTCCTGAAGAAATTCTGAATAGGGACCAGGATGATTGAAGATATGGTTCAGCTGCAGCCGATGGTCCAATGCAATGCTTGATTACAGTGTCGATGGAAAGTTAATAAAAAACGTCACAAAAAACTAAGTCTCAGAAAAAGGAAGGTGGGAAAAGGCTGTAAAAAAGTTATAAAAACACACACTACTGCAATAGATGAGGCTGAAAAGACACAACTCTGGTCATTAGCTAATGGCTAATTACTGCAAACACAAGCCGATACACCTGTAAAGTTACTACATAATGCTTAGTGGCGAAAAATATAAGGGACAAGGAGTCAAAATGCATGCGTGTTGGCAGAGAGCAATTTATTCAATGTTAACAGAGCCTACAGAGCCGACCCCAATCTACAGAAATGCTTTACATCTGTTTGCAATTTCAGAGACCCGTGTGACAATCGAACAGGCTTTTACCTGGAAACCGGGGTCTTGATGCATAAGTGGTCTTCCTCCAGTGGTGGACTGGAAACCACTGTCTTTCAGGTAATAGTACCATATCTCAGACAAATCCTGCACTTCGTGCATGGTTGTCCATGGTCTGAACATTTGGGGGTCACAAAAACATACCAACGTATTCTAATCCTCTTCTGGCTCTTAAAAAGGATGTAAGCGAGTACTGTAAATCATGCCATACTTGTCAGTATGTAGGCAAGAAGAATCAAGCTGTTCTCCTTGCAAACTTACATCCTGTCCCAGTAGTAGGGGAACAATTTTGTGCTGGCTGACTGTATGGGTCCCATACCAAGGACAAGAAATGGAAACCAGTATATGCTAACTTTAATGTGTGTTGCTACCTGGTTCCCTGAAGCTATACCATTGCGTAAAATTACAGGTCCTGTTGTCATCAAAGCCATGACGAAGTTCTTTAAATGTGTTTGGTCTTCCTAAGGTCATCCAAACTGACCAAGGTACTAACTTTGTAACTCTGTTTCTGTTATAGAGATCTTGCCTGACTTTGCCAACTTTGATGACCATCTGATGATGTTTTAGGTCATATTTATGCAGAAATATAGAGAATTCTAAAGGGTTTGGTTTGTAGAGTGTTCTGGTGAAAATAAACTGTTACTTCATATATTTAATAGAGTTTACAGCACCAGTCAAGAAATGTCTTAGTACTCTGAAATACAGAAAATACAGTCACAATGCCTTTTTTATTTTGTATTTGCAGATAATAAATTCCAAACACTTCATCAGTGAAGACATTTGAATCGTTTATTAACACACATATGTATAGACTGCAGTAACTACTATGCTACATAAGGCTTTTTGGTTGTGGGGTTATGATTCCGGTCACAGAGCATGATTGATCGTCTCATGATTGATTACTTAACGTTCATTGAGTAAAAGGCAAGTGTTTTCTTTAAAAAGAAAGTGGAATTGAAAAATCACTGGAGTTAGAATCAGATTAAATTCATTATAAAATCACAAGCTGTAATAATGATCAGGAAGAAAGCAGCAGGACTCGGTGTTAGGCACAGGGTGAGGTGTACTGAGCAACAGCCTCATCGTCTGTAAAAAAAACACACAAACAAACAAAAAAATATTTAATTTCTCCTGTTATAAATGTTACTCCAACTCTCCCACATCATCACAAAATCCATTAACACACACAACATTTTGTAAACAAATTAAATAAACAAAATACGAACAACAGATGAACTTATACTATGTAACTCACGATATTAAAACTTCAAATTTAAAAGGAGTGAATAACAAATAAGTTTCAAAATAAATCTCAGAAGTTTGCTGTTTATCATAATATGTGTAATAACATGTAATCTGATAAAGTACAAAAACAAGCGTACGATAGCGATGAAAATGAGAATAATCAAATGAACGACAGCAAACATAAAGGTGTAAATCACATATAAATCATTGTATAAAAAAGCTGTGTAACTATTGTATAAATTGATGCATATGTCCAAAAAAGTGGACTTTCCTGAATTAGGAAATGTACAGCATGGATGATTTTTCATCCCCAGCATCCACGCACATTATAAACCCACAAAAATGAAAGGTGTTTTTTTTTTTTGACATTTTCTTCTGTATTTTGATTAAATACATATGTACTGTATATACTGAACATAGAACCTAAATGATGACAATAAAAGCCTGGAAGTAAATGAATGATTTGCCCCAAGTGTCTACTTCAATTTAAGCCCTGAATGATCATACGCTCTATGTTAAATTTAAAATAACTACAGGCAAACCAACCTGTTCCCTGTGGTCAGATGCATCACTGCTCTGCTTGGTATAATAAGTACAGTCTAAAGTGGGATAGTACGGTCTCCTAAATAAATATTCATTTCGCCTTTCTTTAACAGAAGCTGCAAATGTGAGCAAACATTCCCACTGTAGAACCCTGAACTGCATTATCGACTTTTTACACCGTACAAAGAAACTGAACAATAATCTGTTTTACATTCTGTTAATCTGTTAATCTGATAATGAGTTAATTCAGAATTTTTAAGCGTATTTTATGTTTTTTTTTATTTTAAAAACACAATTTTTTTAAGGGTGTAAGACCAAATTGTGGCATTAAAAGTGTGTTTTAAATGGGTTTTACGTTTACATTTATTTTTTGGATCATTCCTGTACAAAGCATGTCCTCAACACTTTCTGAATCAAGCTTTAACTGACCTCTCACAGTTATCTCCTTATATGGTATTAAAGCTATCCTAGATTTCTAAAGCGTTGCTGGTGTTCTAGATTTCTAGCATCTAAAGCGTTTAATCCTGATAAACGGTCGATTGTTTTACAAAATCCAGATCCAAATCTTCAAAATTCAAAGAGTTTTAAATTCTTTTGAAAAAAAAAAATTCAGGTTTAATCCAACTAGATTGCTTGAATCTTTTGAAAAATCAGACCCTAATCCCCTAGATTGTTTTGTTTAGAAACATAAACCGCTTAATGATGGATAAGGATAAACAGATCAGTTCTTACTCCTCTGATAGTAGTCGTACACCTTCACAACGGCTGGTTTGAGGTTCTGCACTGCTTCCTCCTGCGTAATCGTCATGGTGTAGCTCTTTTCCTCGCCCTTCTTCAGCTAAAATAAGCACAGCATTAATCCAAATAAATTCTCCTTTACTGTTAACCATTTACCGCATAATCGGATTTCTACTTTGCAACCTGCCAATAATCTCACAGAAATGTTTAAGAAACTTCAAAGATTAATATTAAATGATCAAATTATTCATTTTCTCGAGTACATGCAGCGTTTGCTGCCTTGAAGTCCGTGGCGCGTTTAATTCCGAGGTTGCCAGATCCACCAAGTGTTTATATATA
>JAJAGP010002279.1:119027-123762 GCA_025084515.1 Ancistrus triradiatus | reverse complement strand
AATACGTTTGTGTTCAAGATTTTGCCTTCTTTTTAAATGGTAGAAGCAGAAACATTATTTTCTGCAACAATGTGGAGGGATATCCTGCTCCTGTCCATATCTGCATTTACTTTAAGGTTTTAAGGTTCTGTATTTGCCTTTAGATGTTTCTTGTTTGTATACAGTACTGTGCAAAAAGTCTTAGGCCACTATTAGATTAGAGATACCATTGGGTTAGCAATGGTATAAATACCATGTATAATTATAGCTTATAGCTCTGTATTAGCATTAAAAACAGAAAACAGCTTCTATAGGCTACAGTGGCAAGTATTTAGCATGACCTCCCCTTACACTTAGCAATAGCAGCATCTGGTAGCTTCATCGGGATGCCAAGTTGACCCTTCTACAGTTGTAAGAAGCTTGAACAGGAAGGGATGAGGAAGGATAGCAGCCGAGAAACCACTTTTTTGGAAGGAGAACAGTTAAAATGCTGATATATGCTAAAGCTCACAACGATTGGAATGTAGATCAGTGGAAAAGAGTAATATTGTGACGGAGTTTGAAATATTTGGGTCCAGTTCTCAACACCATGTTATATAGGAGGCTTAAGCACACTTTTCAAGCCAGCTATGCACCAGAGAGGGCGGCAGAGGGCTATCATCCAAGCATGGCATGCGTGTGGAAACTAGAATTTTCAAAATGCTTTGCCTACTAATCGGTCTCCAACTTGTTACACCTGTAAGGCAGTGTATAAAAGAGTGGACAATGCCATTGTTCACTGCTGCACCTTTTGTAGAAGGGTAGCCCTAGGGCACTGTGTGTCTGTGTGTGTGAGAGATTATTTTGAAGAAAGAAAGAAAGTAATGAATGCTAATGAATCCTAAAGAGAAAAGACAGACTGCAGTGAATGCTAATAAATGCTAAAGAGATGACTGAGAAAGCAGAAGAGATGGAGTCTACAAGTCCAAGAAGACTCGGACCGTGTCAGCACCTGATGTGGACTCAGCACTGTTGAGTCATGGTTTGCATATGTGAACATGCCACATGAACTCAGACCCCTGTAAACAGCCCCAAAAACGAACCGAACTGAGGATGGTGTTGGTTTGGTGGTCCGTTTGATTAGGGCATTGAGAAGGCAGTTCGCATTTTGTTTGCAGCATCTGTCCTGCACACGATATGGCACTCCAGCTCTTATCGCTGCTTCTGGTGTGACGAGTTCAGTTTCAGAATGACCGCTTCTAAACTCCTAAATGAGTTGTGCAATTCAGCTGATCACTGATCTCCATTGTTTTTCCCACACATTCTTCATTTTAAACGTCTCTGCTTGATTTAGAAATAATAACAGTGGGTTATTCTGTTCTGCTACTGCTTTTTGTCTGAGTTCTTAATATAACTGATAGTTTTGATAAACTATAAACCTATTTTCTATTCGGAAGATAATCTGCTCTATTCTGCTCTGTCCTAGTCTAATTTCCTTATGCACTGTATTGATAAAATCTTCCTTCTTTGTTACGTTTTGATATGCAAATTATTATGATAAATGTCATTCCTCCTTCGTGCTCGTCTCTGCCTTAGTTTTTTTCAGTTGTGGTACTTCACATCATTTTTTTTTAGTGTGCATATAAGCATTATTTAGTCCGGTACACAGAGTCATTTACAATATATGTGAAAATCTCCTAGGAGAGAGAGTAAAACTAAAAGCCCAAAAGATATCTGACCAAAGTAGGAGAGAGCAGATCAAAAGTAAAATACAATATTTCTGTTGTAACTGAAGAAGATTACAATGATTAAGAATTTTAAAAGATTATAAAGGGAGAGAAATGGGCTTAAAGAGTCAAACTGAAGAAAATCAAATAATGATTTAAGGTGTATACTGTAGAGAATTTCAGTAAATAATATGTAGGTTGGGAACTGGAGTGAATGAGAAACTCATTTATCACAAATCTACAAGAGATAATGCTGGAACGTTTGTGTGGTGCCGTTCTAATGAAACATACAGTGGTGCTTGAAAGTTTGTGAACCCTTTAGAATTTTCCTATATTCTGCCTAATATGACCCTAAAACAATCACATCAGATTTTTCACACAAGTCCTAAAAGTAATAAGAGAAGAACCCAGTTTACACAACTGAGAACCAAAATATGATACTTTTGAATCATTTAAATTATTGTAGTAAAATAATTCCAATCTTTTTACCCTCTTAGAGTGAAGTGGCAAAAAGCATATTGAGCCTCAAGATTAGCATGCCTAATTTGAAGGTGAATTAGTCGGTGTTTCAATCAATGGATGTAAATCAGGTGTGGAGTGGGCACCCTGTTTTTAATTTTAAAGAAACAGGGATCTATCAAAGTCTGCTCTTCACAACAAATGTTTTTTGTGGAAGTGTATCATGGCACGAACCAAGGATATTTATGAGGACCTCAGAAAAGAGTTGTTTGATACTCATCTGGCTGTAAAAGGTTACAAAACATCTCTAAGAATTTTGGACTTCACACCAAGCCACAGTCAGATAGATTGTTACACAACAACCTGGAGGAAATTCAATACCATTGTTACCCTTCTCCTGGAGTGGTCGACCAACAAAGATCACTCCAAGAGTCAGGCGTGGCGAAATCACAAAGGACCCCAGGGTAACTTCTAAGTCAACTTGAAGGCCTCATCTCACATTGGCTCTGTTAAGTGTTCTTGAGTCCACCATCAGAAGTACACTGGAACAACAAGAGTGTGCATGGCAGGGGTTGCAATGAGAAAGCACTGCTCTCCAAAAAAGACATTGATGCTCATCTGCAGTTTGCTAAAGATCACATGGACAAGCCAGACGCTATTGAAGAATGTTTTGTGGAACGGATGAGATCAAAATATAATCTTTTTGGTTTAAAATGTAAAGCATTATGTTTTTGGAGAAAGGAAATCACTGCATTCAGCAATAAGAACCTTATACCATCTGTGAAACATGTGGTGGTAGTATCATGGTTGGGTCTGTTTGGCTGCAATCTGGGCAGGACTGCTTGCCATCATTGATGAACAATGAATTCTGATTATATCAGAGAATTCTAATGTAAAAATGCAGGACATCTGTTCCATGAACTGATCTCAAGAGAAGGTGGGTCATGCAGCAAACAACGACCCTAAGCCACACAAGTCGTTCTACAAGAATGGTTAAAGAAGAAATAAAGTTTTTCATGTTTTTGGAATGGCCAAGTCAAAGTCCTGACCTTAATCAAATCCAAATGTTGTGGAAGACCTAAGTGAGCAGTTAGTGTGAGGAAACCCACCAACATCCAGAGCTGAGATGTTCGTAGCGGAGAATGGGCTAAAATTCCTCCAGCCTGTGTGCAAGACTGATCAACAGTTACAGAAACGTTTGTTTTGCCACTCACCATATTTAATATTGGTGCATTTTTCCACACTACCTATGACAGTATAATGTTTTTTTTTTTGTCTCATTTGTTTAACTGGGTTCTCTTTATCTACGTTTAGACTTTGTGAAAATCTTATGATGTTTTAGTCATATTTATGCAGAATAGAAAATTATAAAGGTCATAACTTTCAAGCACACTGTATAAAGATGACTGCCTGAGAAAACCAATCAAATTTTCACACTCATTTATGTCCGGTAAAGGCCCAGTAAATAATTACCTCAATGGAGGTAATACCTCAATCCATCAAAGAAAATAGGTTGGTGATAAAAAACGCTTTTTTCAGGATGATGAGTGATGCATCTTGCCACAGAGTAAGTAGAATTAAAGCTTTTTTTATTCTGAAACTCATATCAACTCAGCGACTTGCCCAGCAGACAATCCAGATCTGTCAACTGTTTTTGTATCTGAAGCAATTGGATCCGCTAGTGTAGATTGTTGTTTTTCATAGTTGATCAATGCCTCTATAAGTCAAGCCATCATAAAGATGGAGGAACAGAAACAAAGTACTAACTGTGACTGTTTGTTGTTTGAGAGATGCGTCCACATTTTTTCCTCAACATTGCATAATTATGTTGCTTGGAAAAAGCCAACATACGTTTTCCGAGATCTTATTATATTTAATAATTTATTCTTCGTGTCCAAATTTGTACCGTTTTTCATGGGTCACATTTTTGAGCTATGGTCACGAATTCGGCATGCCACGTAGAGCCCATACGGGAATGGTGTGCTTGTGCTTTTTGGTGCGATGGGACTGTTTGAGGGGCCGCTGCGAATTTGGCCCATAGGAATAATGGGGGGGGGGGGGGGTTTCAGTCTGGCAGGTGTTTTCGGATGTTTCAAATCTCACCACTCAGGGGAAAAGCACCTCTTCTCCTCTTCAGCACAGATCTGCTCTATATACACAGTCACTTATCCCACTGAACCCATATAGCAGATAGCACTATATACATAGCTATAAAGCAGTCCATAGGAACCCAAAGGATCCCCTATTGACCCCGTCTGGGCACTGGGGCCCCCTGGGGGGTCCAATTGACCGTAACTCATTCCAGTTTTTTTTGACCTACGGCCACAAATATTTGGCATGCTTGGGCCCGGTGCAATCTGACGTGACATGTCATGCCTATTGGTGTCCCTGTGGACCCGGACTGGGCACTGGGGCCCCTGGGTGGGCCATTGACTGTAAACTCAGTCAGATTTTTGACCTATGGCCACCAAACTTGCAGGCTTGCTCCCGGTGCATCTGACATGACAATGTGGAGATGGGCCCATGGGACCCCTGTGGACCCCGGCTGGCAACTGGGGCCCCTTGGTTGGCCATTGACCGTAACTCAGTCA